>JASSUY010009860.1:0-12743 GCA_032466535.1 Forpus xanthops | reverse complement strand
ACCCTGTTACATCACACAGAGCAATTCCTCTTCAAAGTAAGAAAAAATGCAGCTTATTTCATACTAACCATGAGACAACATCTCCACTTATGAGCATTGGCAGAAACTCCTGCCAACTTACATTAGTTTGTGGGGAAAAACCACCTGAACTCACAAGATTTGGCTGTAGTGATGACCTGAAGTTCACAGAGCCCTCAGTATTGAACAAAATTTATGATATGAAATCCTGAATTCACACTGAAGTGAAATAGAGATTTTTTCATTGACAGCTTATCCATGACCATATGCTTTGAGGTGCTCCAGCATGACACCATGCACAACCACTGATGCTTCAGGGTGTAGCTGCTGCAGCATGGACTTACCCACAGCCACAGACGCTTTGCGTTGTACCTTTTCCAATGTGGACTTATCCTGGGTTCACCATTCCTTCAGAGGTATACCTGCTGTGGCACAGATACAACCACAGACACTTCAAGATGGACTTACTCTGGTGTGGACTTATTCCTGGCCACAAATGCTTCAGGGTGTCATGCTCCCTCCCACATGGGCTCATCCACAGTTCCCCATCCCTTTGACTCAAGTTCACACTGTACTTCCAACCTGTCCTGTACAGCAGCACAGAAAGAGCAGTGATGCCTTGACTATCTGCCAGCCCAGGCGCATGGCCATTGCTGTTATCAGAATGTTCCCAGGCACAGCAGAGTACGATGATGAGCAGTACAGCAGGGAAAGCAAATAGTAGCCACTAACAAGCACTAGTCTCTGACAAGGCAAGCAAGCCTCATGGCAAGCACACAGGCCTGCCAATTAATAGCTAAGCAGCAATAACAGCTATAAATTTGATCTGGCACATTCCAAGCAAATCTTTAATTATTTCAAACCCTCTGAGCCCCATGTTGGGCACAAAAAAGGGTTATTGTGGTTTAACCCCAGCCAGCAACTAAGCACCACACAGCTGCTCACTTGCTCTTCCCTAGTGGGATGGGGGAGAGAGTTGTAAAAGTAGGAAAACTCATGGGTTGATATAAAGACAGTTTAACAGGTAAAGCAAAAGCTGTAGACACAAGCAAAGGAATTCATTCACCACTTCCCATTGTCAGGCAGGTGTTCAGGCATCTCCAGGCAAGCAGGGCTGTATCACATGCAATGATTACCTGAGATGACAATGCCATCACTCCCAGCATCCCCTTCTTCCTTCTTCTTGCCCCAGTTTCATATGCTGAGCATGATACCAAATGACCTGGGATATTCAGAGAAATTCTGTGTCAGTTGGGGTCAGCTGTCCTGGCTGCATCCCCTCCTAACTCCTTGTGCAGACCCAGCCTACTTGGTGGTGGGGTGGGGTGAGGAGCAGAAAAGGCTATCACAGACAAAACCAACACAAAAGGCCAAATTTTCAATCTTGCCTTTTGAGTCAGAAGTTACAAAAGTGTTTGCATGCTGTGTGTGACGAACATGGATCTGTCCGTGTGCTATTGGACCGTCACCCTTCCCAGGAGGACTCATGAGTGCTGCACAAGAGCTGAGTCCAGCAGATCAATTCACAGCTCTCACGGGGAGTTCACTCCCTGCAAGGGCAGGCCGGGACTTTGAAAAATGCCAGTTAATGATGGAAAGCACAAGAATTGACAAACCAGATGAATACCTACCATATAAAGCTAGGGATGTAAAAGGTATAGGCTTGAGCTAAGCCAAGTGTATTGAATATCCAGCTGAGAGTATAATGGGAGCAGTTTAACATATGAAGGCAACAGTGTTTCAATTTACACAGCCAAAAAAGAAGGGGATAAAAAAGAAGTTGGCTCTTGCTTAGTAAAAAGCCAGAGGATGGTTCTTGGCTCCATACAGCAGGATGTACGTACTGGTGGTGTGTTACATTCTGATTCTGGGAGCTGGGCTAACCTCTGCTCACAGCACCAAGAGGTGTGTCCAAGCAGGTAATACAAACCATGTCATGTCTGAGTGCATTGAGTGGGTTGGTTAGTGCTGATGGTGTGCGGGATGCAGAACAGCACTGGGGAATGCCTCCCCACTAAGCAGCATGAGGCATGAAGGACAGCTGCAGAACAGAAGAGGAGGGCTTGTAATGGTGGATTGCCATTGCAGTCCCTTCAAAGACTAAAGGGCAGCCAAGCAGGAGCTGACAGGCAGAAAAATCAGCTCTTGAATAACTTATAAAGGGCTCAGGAGCAACTTAGACAGCACCAAGGTGGTCTGCAAGTGTATTCCCACAGCAGAGTCAAAGCACCAGGCCATTACCTGCCAGCCAGCGAGTAGGTCTGTGTGAAGGCACTAAACACCTCCCCAAGCAGCAGGAGAAAGAGGTACAGGAAAGCTGTGGTGAGGCAGATTCTCAGGAGAGCGAGGGAGACCAAAGAGCTGTCCTGTGCAGGCTACACCATAGCCGTGGTGCTGGCGGTAGGGCTGTGTCAATGCTTGTGTGAGCTAGACCATGAGTGCACACCAGCAAGACATAATGTGTCTGCTGCACTGCCTGTTGAGTTCATGCTGCACCACAGCTGCCATTTGTCTTTTTTGTTAAGGGAAGAATTCAAACCAGCTCCCAGGTTTTACATTGGTATAATGTCAGCACAAAAGCAGTTAGTAACCAATGGGGAAAAACACACTGCCACGCAAAATACATAGAAATGAGGTATTCCATTACAGTATTGAGGCATTTCAGCTCTCAGGGGTTATTTACATAGATGAACCTTGTGCTTATTCTGTCAGGGAACACAAATTAGTAGCACATGAAGAAATAAGAGCTAACAGTCTTGAAAACCCAGACGAAATCAAATCACACAAATCCAATCCCATTATAGATTTCAGGACCATGCTCTTGATCAGAGAGAATTTTGCTTTTGGGGTGACTCCATATTAGGGTGAGAGTTTTGAACTTCTCTCTGAAAACATCTGAGGTGTTTGGAGCATGTTTTTTCTTTTGGGTTGTACCTGTCATCCACCACACAGAGCTGAAAGGTCTGCAAATAGAGTTTATTTGGAGAGCATGTCAAGGTATGATTGATTGCAGAGCTGTATTGGCATGGAGACTTAACAAAGTGTGCTTTCAGGAAAACATAGTTGACTGTTCAATGCTACCACCGTAAGGGCCAGCATCATTCCCCACATAAGAGTTCTTCTGCTTAGCCATGACATTAACAACATGAAAAGTTAACTGTGAGAGGGAATACTCCCCGTAATTCCATTCCTGAATATGTGTGAATCTCCAAATACCGATAAAAACCCCCAAAGCCCAAATATCTGGATTTTACCTGCTGCCTAGTCATGTGCTCATCAGAGCCACAAGATTGGGGCTATTTTTTGTCTCCTTGTCTCTGAACTCTGAGTTTCCACTACCTCGCACTTTCAAACTGTTCAGTGGTGACAGGAAAGCAAGGTGATGAAAAGAAGGAAAAATTTTGCTTGGCTTGGACTTGGAGACCTAAGTTAACCAAGACTGATCTAAATTACCTAACTCACTTCTAGTGGGAGCGAATTAACGTGTTTAGTCTGATCAGTATATGAGAAGCATGCTTTCCATCTCAAAATAGATACATAGATCCATACTAGAGGAATTCAGATTCAGCTCCTATCTGCATTAGCCATATTGGTACCTTGCTTCTCTGTCTTTAGAGGTCTTTGTTGAGCAAGAGAGAGTCACTTTAGTCTTTCTACAGCTTGTTGTGTTGTTTACAATCCTTCTGAGACTGCTGTTGAAAATGTTTCTTTTCCTCTTCTCAGTGTGAAGGTACAACATGCTGTTACTGTTTACAGCAAATAAGCTAGCATGACTACGCACACCAAGGAAGAACATGCATACACTGGTGTATTTGCTGTAATATTTTCACAAAAACTTGAATATATACAATTTTAAATAGTTTGGCATCAAAAAGGGTTATTTTTTAAAGGAAAAAGCTCAAAATGAATTTGTGGAAAATGTCGTGAAAGAAGTAACTTGAAAATGTGCCCTGCTGTTAATAACTTAAGAACTGGCCTAATTTTAGTGACCTCTTAGAAGAACATACTTATTCTATTTGGAGGTAGTATATTCTTTCCAAGGGGGAGGGAATTAAAAGCTCCAGACAAGTGCAAGTAGAAAGCCTGAAAATGGCATTCTGGACAAATGACTTCCATTTCACTTGTACCTACACAACCCCTGTGAACCAATTCATAAAGATGCAATCCTCTAAGGAGCCTCTAAGGAACAGCCAGACTTGCAGACTTCAATATCCGTCATCGAGACTCAGAGCAGGAGGCTGCTCTCTGAAGTCATGAAATTACATGTAGATATTTGAAGCCTATGTAGTGGGTTTTGCCCTGCCTTTAAAGCTTGCCCTGTCCATTTCCAGTACATGTGTGTATGTGTTCATGAGTTAAAACAGGTTGCCCCCTCTTGGTAATATAAAAAACCTTGTCAATTAATGCCTCAAAAGGAATCTGCTATTCATCATAAAATGATAGAATAATTGAGGCTAAAGGGACCTCTGGAGGTCATTTGGTCCAATACATTGCTCAAAGCAGGCCAAATGTTGAAGTTAGGTCAGGTTACTGAGGCTTTATGCAGTCCAGTTTGAGTGTCCCCAAGGATGGAGAACCCATGGCCTCCGTGGGCAACATGGTGCAGTGTTTCATTGCACTCATTAATTTCTTTTCTTCTATCTAACCAGAAGGTCTGTTACAGCGGCTTGTGTCTGTTGCCTCTTGTCCTTTTGTGTGGAAGGAAAATTGTTCCGTGTTCCATCTAACTCTAGACAGACCAAATTACAAGGCAGTGGGAATGAAGATGTTTTCTAGCTATTACAGTTTCTTTTTGCAGGCTGCCCTAAATTAAATTATATAGTCAATTCTCCATTATCAGAAAGTATAATTCACCTTTTTTTTATTGGCACATCACATTGGTGTTCAGATACAGGATTTCCCATGCCTCCAGGCTGCCTTTGCAAGGATTAACAAGTCTTCATTTCTGTGGTAAAAATGCACTAGATTTTTCATGTTTATGAGGAATATGAGGAACTAACGATATTCACTCACTCTTCTTCTTTGTCCTTAGAACATATGGCGGACCTGTAGCCACTGAAGTAGCTAGATAACAATTCTAAATGTATTTTTACCAGTGAACATATATATAGACTGTGTGGAAGGGAGATTACTGTACAGCCTTAATCTAGACCAGCTTGCTTAATTAAATCTGGCTGAAGACCTCCAGAATGGCTTTCCTCTACTTATATCTCCAGATTTACTCCATTGTGTCTCAGGGCACAGTTAATACGCATACAGTGATCACAACTACTTTAATTTAGAAACAGGACTGGACAAGAGGCTCCTGAAGATCAGGATGACCTCTTCTCCATTTAAAAGCCCCCAAATGCTGGTGAGCGATCACATGCATTTCTCAGGAGCAGACGCAGGTGCATTTTCCCTTTGATAGGTCTGTAGGTGCATACACTTCCTCACTTTCACAGAAGAGAAAATTACCCTGCATAATCCAGATATAAGCAAACATCTATAAAAGAGCTCTGGAGCAGTGAAGGCACTTATCCACCTGATCCCACAGAAACTTGCCCATAAGGTTCATTAGCAATTGAGCTCCAGGAGAGGCTCAGGCTGTGAAACTTTACCTCTTGATGACAAGGATATGCATATTGAAGGGAGGCCAGGGTTAAATGCTTTAATTCTGAGAGGGGAAAACCCCACAGAGTGGTTTGCAGATGGCCACCGCAATTTCTAATCTCTTCTGAGTTGCATGCCTCTACCTTTGAGCTGTTCAAGGGGTTGGGGGCAGCCCCCATGCTGTTTGCCTGGATTCCCAAGTACATTGGCATCACCCTGACATTCCCATCAGCCTACCCCTTATTGACTTGATCATGAACATATGGACTGGGGGCAGAGAAGAAAATGTAATTTAAGTTTTCAGCATCCTGTCCTGATTCTTAATCTTATACCTGTCCTAACTACCTTATCAGCTGCAGTGCCAAAGTTGATGACCTCCAGGTAACCTTCACACCTCCAATGCAGAAGCATCTGTCCGGTACTCGCTAGAGGGAGCCCATGTGGTCATAGAAGTGCTAACGAAGAAAGAAACGGATTTGAAGGCAGAAACCAGCAGCGTTGCTCTTTCCCCAAACTGGTTTAAGTCACAAGTAATCTTAGTTCATTTTCTCTTTCCTAGGTCTGGGATCTTTATACACACTGTAGCTGGAGAAGGGAGACTTTCAGAACACCGAGGAGAAACTTGCATTTTATAAAGACAAGACTATAGATGAAATACTAACATGGTCAGCTAAGCTCTGGTTTAAACATTGTTGACTGAGGTCAAATAGCATAAAAATGGCAGGTGTCCAGATATTCCCTTTACATCACCCTGACCAGGAGCACACTGCAACAGTGACATGCTCAGACACTCTTCTGCACCTTGAGGCTGAGGGCCAAAATCCTATTTACAGAAGATGCAATGAGGAGACATCCTCCTTTGTAGGCTCCTGTGTCACAGCAGCTAGAGGGGGAGAGTTCAGCACACTGATGGAGATACAGACTCACCGTGCAGAGTAATTAGGACTTCACCTGTGGTACCACTGCTAGAGTGCACGTTTCAAAGTGTTACACAGCAGGTGATGTAGCCTTGATTTTCTTCCCTTCTTTGTTCCACTGTGCACTGCTGCTATAACTTCTCGTGCCTATGAAAACAAATCCAGAGCTGCTGCAACATAGAGAGATGGGCAAGAGATGGGGAACCATGAACTGAGGCATCCTGTTAAGTAGAAAGAGGGGCAGGGTGTAGGTACCCTAACATGGATAACAGCAGAGGTGGCTTGAGCAACATAGCATCCCAGAGAGCAGGATGTACCCCTACTGCATGGGTCAAACATACAACATGACAAAGTGGATGTTCTTTGAGGTCTTGGGCATACCAGCACTGCGTAAACCTACCATTAGTGCTGTTAGCCCTGCACTTCAGTCATTTGCTCAGGCTCTTGCTATGCTTCTCTTTCTTGTTTGAAGAGGCTTGTTTAATTTTGCTAACGACTCTGAATGGAGATAAGGCCCATGTGTGTAACAACGGACTAAAATTAAACTTCAAACAAATTATCTGTTAGGATTTAGGAAAATCTTATCTGGGGAGGAATTAATCCTTGCTGCTTGTTTTGGGGCTTTAGCAGGCCATTGGGGACTTGAAAGAGAACACTTTTTTAGTCTGGTGCATACACAGCAAGTGAAACAATGTGCATAATTCTGTGGATATGCTAAAGAACACCAAACCAAAATAAAACCTCACAAACAAAGAGACACCTAGACATCTGAAGTGTAGCCTGAACTGACTGCAAACCAAATGCAGCTGCTGTACATCATCAGCTGTCACTGTCAAAGCCCTGCTCTCCTGGTGACTGATGTCCCTGCTTCCTTCACCGTTGCTTATCAGGATAATTCTGTAAGCCATCCCTTAAGCCCTAGTGCTCCACGCTGCTTAGTTTGGAAACTAGGCACTGCGCCCTCCCAGTGACGTGAGGTTGCTCTGAGAAGATGCTACACATTAATCCAATTAACAGTGAAGGGGCAAGAAGTGCCGTGGGGGTTCTTTGCTGAGAAATGCTCATGTGGCTCAGAGCACTGCTGGAACTAGAGGTGTGGCTGGCAGAACTGGGCAGTCAGCCCTATTTGAATGCTACCACCCCATAATGGTTTGAGGGATTTAGTCCCAACACTGATTTCAGACTAGCACTTTAGTTCTGCTTGTCTCACCTGTAAGTAGTACCCATGACAGACAATAAAGAGAAAAGGCAGGGAGACCTCTGGAAACACCTTCTTACCCTCTTACCCAGAAGTACCTCAAATTCCCACCTGTGGGATATTCCTGGTGAAGTTCTTTCGTCTTTTTCTTTTCCATCTGTTTTTTTCTTCCTTTCATCCTAGCAGTCCGCATGAGCCGTAGGGTGAAAGAGCAGCAGGAAAAAGGAACAAGAGTGAATAGGAGCTTTGACAGCCAGGAGGAGTGAAGTGGGTGCTCTTTGGAAGCCCAAACTAGATCAACAGTCAGAAAAAATGTACAGGAAGGTCTCCAATGTTCACTGTTTTGTGGTTTTCTTAAGCATACTTTTCTTGCAATTCTGAGGGCACAGATTATGCAGGTTTCAGAGTGAAAAGCCCTTGCAGTACTACATAGAAGTACAAGAAAAGGAACTGCCTGAAAACATTATCTCAGATTTCCATTAGCCTCAACTGCACAATGTTTTAAGACGCAAGTCTTAGGTGGCAATATTAGGTGCCTGAACTCTGCAGATGTTTCCACTGAATCCATTGTGTATTCCACTACTGTCTTGGGAATATTTGACTACATCGCCATGCAATCAGATGGTTACAGCTCAGGGTACTTAAAGCAATGTAACAAGTAATCGAATGGGCTTAACTTGCATCTTGAAACCATGGAGGATTGAATGCACTCACTGTGGCTGTCCAGAACATCTGACTATATTCCCTGAAGCTGTTTATGAAGAGGGATACCTTTCCTGAGAGAAGTGAACACAGTCAGAAGTACAGAACACATCAGGAAAGCATGTACAACAAACAAAAGAAAAACACCCTTTCCCCTTCTTTGACAGCTGGTTTTGATTCATTTTAATGCAAGTAGACAATAGTTCTTTGGCCACAATTCCCTCCTCACTATTTGCAGTAGTAGTCCTTTGCTATTCGCAGGTCTGTTTCTCATCTCAAGGGCTCAAAGTCTCTTCTTGGACTACTGTAACAATATAATTTATTAGGAAGTTAAACAGACAAGAACTCACTGAAGCCCAGCTCTGCTCCCATCTCCAGCCAGCACCATCTCTTACTGCAGAAGTATAAGTCTGTATCATTGCTCCGTCCTGCCTCTGACCATAGATTGCATCAAAGAGAGTTGCTGAGAGGGCTGAGTTCAATGTGTGGTCTTCCAGATCAGAAACCACCTTTCTCTCCAGAACAGGGCTGTTTCCACTCCCTGAGCTGCTCATGACCCCATGTTGCTCATCATAAATCTCAGGTATCAACAGAGGAATTGAGGATAGACTATTCAGGGAAAGATCTTTGAAATAACCTTTTCCCTTTCATCACTAAGTGATGAAAGCTCTGAAGCTTCTGGCAAGGGCACTGGATTTATAGTCACTGAAGCACAGCAGCACACCTCCAGCAGTGCACAGTGCAAAGATGCCCAGCCTAATAAACCCATTCGCAGTACAGGGACCTGAGGATCTACCAGCCCAGAAGTACTGAGTTGGTGCAGTACTTTGCCTCAGCTGTCAACACGTATTGGATGGGCAAATCTCCCTGCCCTCTCATTCCTCCTGGTCTCCAGCAGTGCTGCAATCACACGGATCAAACATGGTGCTCTTGGTACTCCTATACCTACCTAGCCATCTGCTGAGGTGTAAACCAAACACAACGTTCACCCGCTGAAGCCATTCTTCATGCTACTTCTTGAAAGGCGTCTAATGACCTGCTGGCAATCACTCCTTGCATGGTCTTTCTCAGTATGCAGCCAAGCAGGACGAGGCAGAAATCCCTAGAGACACGCAGTCTTTATTCAGTCCAGCCTTTGACTGGGCAGAGAGGTCACTCCTGGGCAATCTCTAGTCCATGCAAAAGGAGTATGTTATCTTGGCAGCACTTCAAATGTCTGCTGACCTGAAGAGTGAAAGACTAGAGACAACAGGTTAAGTCGCTTGGGGTGCTGAACGCACGGTATAATAGCTCCTTTTCACCTTTCTTGAATTTCCATCTGTAGCTCCCATGCAGCTCTTGACAATAAATTTGGGGTTTATTGTAACAGATATTACTTGCAAAAGGCAAATAAATTTCCAAAGGATTGAATTGGGAGGCAATGCAAATGACTTGGGGTCAAATACAAAGAGACAAAAGAAAGCTCTCTCGTTGAAGTAAATACAATCTCATTACTTTGCATTCCATTTCAGAAGGTTCATGAAAATCCTTGTTTTTCGTAACCTTGCATGTTAGGGAAAAAAGATCTTACATTTACTTTGACTCCTCGCAATTTCCCTTAGATATTTTATTTCCTTGCATCTGCAGAAACTGAGCTGGTTTCCGTGTGCCTGACAAATGATCAACATCTGCATGTGAAAGATATCTGAGAGAGAAGAAACAGTAAAAAACCATAGAAAATATAAACCTTTCCTAAACATTTCCCCTTTGATTTTCATCCATTTGTGTAATAGGGTGTACCCAGCAGTGGGTTTTTCTGTAAGCTATGCTTAAGCTGAGCAAATTCAGTTTTGATTTGTTGACAGTAGGGAACAAACTCAGTGAAAGAAGTAGCCCGTCTTGCTCAGAAGCTGCCTCAGACTGAAGCTGTGTACTCCTCACAGGAGTATATTTGTATCTTGGTAAAGGAAGCAGTTTGAAGACTGCTCTTGGCTTAAGAATATGAAACAGAAATAGAGAACAATGCAGGTGTGATACCTACTGGCGGCAGTGCCCATAAGTGGAGGGTTACCAGCCAACACACTGAGATGGCACATTTGAGTACCTACTCCAAGTGATGCCGCAAAGAGAAGGGAGTGCTGCAAGGGGCTGGAAGCATCCAGAATCCCATCCTTCTCTCCCACAGGAAATGTTTTGTGCCTTGCTTTCTTGGTGACAACATTTGCCAGGTTTTATCAAACAAGGCAGGGAAGGCCCAAACCCCATCCTTATGAAACTGGAGCAAACTTCCTCTGTTTCTCTTGGTGCACTGTTTGTGTTAATCAGGTGCTTCTGACTGAAATCTACTTTGTACAAAATGAGCTGTAGGAGCAGTTGCCACACACTGTGCCCTCTCCAGGTGGTAGGAGCTCCCATCCCCATTTTCTCTGGCTCAGCATTCCAATCTGCTCCTTTTAACACTGTCTTTTGCCCTAAGACCCTCACATCCTCAGAGGCTGCTTGTGCCCAGCAACCATCCATCATTCCCAAGGAAGGAAGGTGGTTGCTTATCTATTCTTATTATCAAGTGTAGGCTCTGTGAGCCCCAGGGTTTAGATACCAGACTGTCTCCCCTCAGGATAGGGGCAGCTTGAGGTTCCCTACTACCCATCTCTTACAAATAAGAGAAAGCATACTAAGTGTTCTCTTTAGCCCTGGCAGCAACTCAGGACCTAATTCAGATCAGAGGGTTTGTGGAAAACCATTTTGTCATCATTATTATGACTCTACATAATTTTTACAGTGTTTACCTCAGTGTCACCGTTTTCACGGATAACTACAGATAACTGGTCTTCTTGGGTTGAAAATGTAGGTCCTGAGCTATCTGTCAGCAAGACAAGTGAAGGTAAAGTACAGCAGGGAAGAAACCCATGGATGAGCCTGAAATGATTTTAGTGAAGACAAACTTAATGCCTTGGGCTACATTTGGGAGCAGTAGGAGTGACTCACTCTCTTCCCTAAATTATATCACTGCATCAGATATTAGCAGGATCCCAGTTATTCCAGAAGTTAGTATACTGTGCCAACTCATTAATTCGTAAATAGCTTCAGTGTCAGTGCTAAGTGGTGACTTAACTGACTGCTGACATTCACTGCAAGGTCACTAAGCTAAGTCTATACTTAGGAACACTTCGGTACTGCAAATGACACAGAAGTGATTTCATCTATGCACATTTTGACAAGGATAAGAGGAACAGAGAATGGTTGGGTTTTATATTCAAGTGGATATAAGCAGTGTATTTCTTCTCTGCTCTCCTTCCGCAGGGAGGACTTGAACATAAGGACTCAAATGAACAAAAGGAAAAACTTCTTTACTGTGAGGGTGACCTAGCACTGGCACAGGCTGCCCAGAGAGGTTGTGGAGTCTCCATCCTCAGAGATCAAAAGCCTTCTGGAAACAGTCCTGAGCAGCTTAGTCTAGATGGCCCTGGTTGAGCAGGGGGGATGGGAGTGGATGACCTCCCACTTCAGCCATTCTGTGATTCTGTGACTTTGTTTTGGCTCAGGGCATGATGTGACAGTCTTCCTGATACCGGAATGCCTTGTCTCTCTTGATCCCTCCTAACATGAGCCTGCCCAACATGGACAAAGAAGGTAGAAAACGCAAGTAATATTCAGCTCACTGAATAAAACCTGGAGAAGGGCTCTCAGGAAAGCAAATACTAAAGACAACACCAATAAGGAATTAAATAACAGCTGAGAAAGTGAGCATTTCTGCATTTTTTCCTGAGGAATCTGCTATGCCTGTACTGATGACTGCAGCAGACATGAAGCATTTCTCGCTCCCAAGAACTCGGCTTGACTTGCACAGCTGTCTTTATAGTCCATGTATTGCAAATGGATTCTTCCCTTCAAGTGCTCACTGAAGAGGATCTCTACAAAAGGCACAGTGTCTATGGTCAGATGACAAAAACATGTACAGCTCCACCTGGCCAGCTGGACCTTTCAGCATCTTCGTGAACTCCCTAATTCAAAGGGTAATTCTCATCCCCCTTCTCTTACAGCTGTTATCTCATCAGCAAGTAAGCTATTCCCAACTGCATCCTTCTCCTGCCTGTTGCTATTGAATCTCTGTCTATCCTAAAGCTCCAGGCATTTTAGAAATACTTCTTGTACTATGGTCACATTTACCAAGATATTCCAGAGCACAGCAGGGCACTGAAGTCTTTCTGAAAAAGTTTATTTAGTTCATTACTTTCATGTATGAAGATAGGACGAGAAAGTTGGGGCTGCTCAGCCTGGAGAAGAGAAGGCTGCGTGGAGACCTCATAGCAGCATTCCAGTATCTGAAGGGGGCC
>JASSUY010009859.1:9110-54331 GCA_032466535.1 Forpus xanthops | reverse complement strand
CTTGGTGTCATCAGCAAACTTGCTGAGGGCGCACTCAATCCCACTGTCCATGTCACCAACAAAGATGTTGAACAAGATGGGTCCCAACACTGACCCCTGAGGTACCCCACTCGTTACTGGTCTCCAGCTGGACATTGAGCCATTGACCACAACTCTTTGTGTGCAGCCATCCAGCCAGTTCTTTATCCACCGAGTTGTCCTCCTATCAAATTGATGTCTCTTCAACTTAGAGACAAGTATGTCAAAATCTGTAAAAATGCCTCATTCATACACTGATCACCAAAGCAGTTTATCAGTATTGGTTTCCTAACCTTTTCTAGGCTTCATCCAGTGTCCATTGACTTTAACGAGGCACTAGAAATAGGATGCAACAACTTTCAAATTTCCAAAAGGCGCAATTTGTGTGTAACAGGCTTTTCCTCCTTTGGAAAGAGACAATATGTATCACTAGTAGAAGGTTTTCTGCTCTCCACATCTCAGGAAAATCCAGAAAGAATGGTCTCGCTTGGCTTCAGAAGACTTGGGAGGAAAATCTTCTTACGTACTTTCAGCTAAGGATAGGACAGACTCCAGTTCTAAGCTCAGAGGGAATTTTATTCAATAATATCAGCCCATAAGATACTCTAAAAAGACTTATGTGTATAAAATCCTGACTTTCCCCCAAAGCTGCATGTGATCTGAGGGAAGCAGAAAATATCATTTCCAGCCTATAGTGGTCATTACCCCTATAGAGATGGGCACAGCAGACCCCTTCCCAAAAGGATTTCCACATGGAAAAATACAGATGGACCTTTCTGAAGAACTCTTTTCACAAGGTTTTTTGTACGCTGTACAGGACTAAATTCCCTACTTAATTTCTCTGCAAATCTTAATAAAACAAAATCTTAATAAAAAAGATAAGTCTTGAAGTATTTAAAAAATAATAATCAATAAATCAAATTCAAAGTAATTTTTCATCTCTTTTGCAGTCCTGTTTCAGTCAAGTAGGTGGTATCTATGGGCTTCCTTCAAAGTAGTTTTAGTGATGTACAAAATTAAATTCATACCTTTCTA
Source organism: Forpus xanthops (assembly GCA_032466535.1). Classification (NCBI taxonomy): domain Eukaryota; kingdom Metazoa; phylum Chordata; class Aves; order Psittaciformes; family Psittacidae; genus Forpus; species Forpus xanthops. The sequence continues at coordinate 53,278 of JASSUY010009859.1, read as the reverse complement.
TTAGTAACTTCCATATTTTGTGAGCTGTGGTGAATCTGTTACCAAGAGAGAGAATTTTAGGTCTAATTACCTTCACAAATAGGAAAATGGTCCCCTAGAGGTATTATCCAATGCTAACAGCAAATTCATTTATTATAACATATCATCCAATAATATCACTGGCACAATGAGATTTGGTGCTGTGATGACATAATGTAATTTCAAACAGATGCCTGAATGACTAGAAAAGGCAGTTCTTATCAACTACACAACAGTTTTTAAAACATATTTACTGAGAGGGATAAACTGCACAAAAAAAAAAAAAAAGGACTTTGTAGCCTGCTGCTTCTTACATATTTTATAGGCTCACCAATTTGCCAGTTAACCACACAATCTGTCTTAGAAATGTAAGCAGTTTAATAAAAACTGCTATTCTCTCATAGTTCATTTTGGTATCTAAAATTCCTTGAATTGCACAAAGGTCCCCTCAGCTCACAAAATTGGACACTTCATGATTTAGTATGACAATGACTGCACACTGCTCACCTAAAATGTGCAGAAAATATAATTGTTATTCATTTTCATGATTTAATATTTTTTTCCCCTCTCTTTAAGTACTATTGCCTAATAGGTGTTAAAAATAGGTAATTTTAGTAATGGAAAGACTTATGATCTTCTGTCCAAAGACTGATATTGAAATGTGCTTAATGCTCACAATTTCCACAGGGACCAAAAGGAATTAAGGGTATCTGTCAGTCCTAGATCTGGGGCCTGTATTTGATGTAATTATCCTCTCTGATGGCTTTTAAAAGACTAAATGAGGCTGTGCCAAAAAATACAATCTTTTTAATCATTGTTGTGAAAGTTTTAATGCAGTTTTTCATACTCTCCCTTCCGTACTGATAAGGAAGAGAATGAAGACACTAACAGTGGCACTTACTGTACCTCCTGGACTCAGTGAGGTCCCACAGCTACTGCAGCAAATTAAATTAAATCAAATGAAAAGACTGATGCTCAAACTATAAAACAAATTCATTCTGCTACTAGAAGCAGTGAGAGGACCATGATTATCAGTTGCTTAGGCATTTCTCTCTCCCTCCAGCAGTGTCCTTCTTTTCCACTTGAAGCTTTTGACCCAGTTCAACCAAATTTGACAGCATAGAAGATGTCTTTGCATTTCTCCACATGTCATGAAACTTCATATTTTGGTAGTGGAAAGGGATGCACATCAACGTCCTATTTCCTGACAGTTTTTCTATTTGGGCTGTGTTTTCTTGTACTCCCTGAGCACAGTTTGCACCCAGGGACAGTGATCATGTGCAGAAGGCTCTTATGCACATAGTCTTGGCAAAATAGATTACCAGTTTTAACTTGCCAAAAACTAGTAATTTTCAGACAGATTGGATCTATTCACAGGTATTTTAACAAAAATATTGTTTCCTGATTGCACAGCCAAGACAGCCAGTGTGGCCAAGTAGAGAGGAATTTTAGAAGTCTTTGCAGTCAAGATACTCTGAGGGGCAAGGCTGAGACACCTGCCCTGGCAGCTAATGCCTGTAGACCTCTGAATCATAAAATTTTTAAGATTCATAACAGCTTCACCCAGAGCCACAGGAGAGAAAGCAAAAACGGTGGTTCAAAAGGCATGCTCCACTATTTTACAGCTCTCTTTTCCCCTCAGTACTGTGAGATACTGACAGAAACAGTGAAAAATAGGTTCTGCTCCATTAACTCCCCAATCTCTGCTGTATTTTGCTTGCTATCAGCAGTGTCTGTTGTAAATGGTGGTACAGCTGCCAAGGGTAAGGGCAGCAATATGATATAGATACTTCCCAGCGCCCATCAGTGCAGGAGAGCTTCACTGCACAGCCCTGGAGTGGTGCAGTCTCCATTGGTTTGCACCTGCATATCTGTCTGCAGAGAAAAGCAACAGGAACCCAAATAAAAAAAGCTACCGGAGTTCAAAAGCAGTGTGAATAAAATTGTGCTTAATTAAAAGGTTCATTAGACCAAAGATCTGCTGTTTTCTGTCGTAATGTCCTGCTATCTATATTATCTAGTATTAATGCAATCCATTACCATATCCATGCTCCTCTCCCCCCTGCAATCACTAGCATTAGTTATATTTGATGTATTTTGAAAGCTGCATTTTGAGCAAGACCCTTTTCATTGTGTTATAGAACCAATGACTTCATATAAAATTGCTCCTTTCTTTCAAAGGCATATAGCCATACCACAGCAACTGGACCCAAGGCACTACCAGGCTTCAGCATCTATCTTAGCCTCAAAATAAAGTGTGAATTATTGACTGCAGTATGCCCAAACCCAGCCCTCTGCAGACTGGTGAGGGTAAATTGCTTTTTATAATCTCATAAACTGGGAGACTGAAATTATCACTGCAGTTGTCAAGAGTTTTATATAGATTAAATCTCATCTCTGATAGACTGGTAACAAAGCTGTTTGTTTATGAGAAAAGAGCAACCATAAAGAGAGAATCAGCATTCCTTGCTCTCCCTAAACCTTGTTTGGGAACTCTTCCTGCAGCTGTACAATAAACAAAAAAAAAATAACCACCACAAACCAGAAAGACACCGAAAATGAACAGCTGCTTCCCAATTTTCATAGAATCCTAGAATGGTTTAGGTTGGAAGGGACCTTAAACATTCATCTAACTCCAGCCCCCTGCAATAGGCAGGGACACCTTCCACTAGACCAGGTTTCTCATAGCCCTGGCCAACCTGGCCTTGAACACCTCCAGCAATGGGGTAGCCACTGTTTCTCTGGGCCACCTGTTTCAATATCTCACCACGCTCACAGTCTACTTAATCTAACTCTCCCCTCTTTCAGTTTAAAGCTAACATTCTTTGTCCTAATCCCTACACGCCCTTGTAAAAATCCCTCTCTAGCTTTCTTGTCTGCTCCTTAAGGTACTGGAAGGCTGCTCTAAGTTCTTCGTGCAGCCTTCTCTTCTCCAGGCTGAACAACTCCAGCTCTCTCAGCCTGTCTCCACAGAAGAGGTACTCCAGCCCTCTGATTATCTTCATGGCAGCTGATGTAAGTCCAACAGGTCCAAATCCTTATGTTTGAGGGGCCAGAGCTGAACACAGTACTCCATGTGTAGTCTCACAAGAGTGGAGTAGAGAGGCAGAATCCTCTCCCTCAACCTGCTGGCCATGTTGTTGTTGACACAGCTCAGGATACAGTTGGCTTTCTGAGCTGCAAGAGCACTCTGGTTTTGTCTTTTTACAAATTCCTCTGCATGTTCTGCAGAGGACCATCTTCTGCAGAGTAAGATGGCCTCAACTAGGTCTTGTTATAGTTTTCAGTCAAACAAATGCACATTCATGGATGGTGTCATCCTGAGACTGAATGCTTTTTATTTTGGCTAAAAGATGAGAAAATACTTTGGGTGTTTTCTTAAGCTGCCACATTTTAAAAAACACTGCTCCTGCAACATTAAAGAATATACTCCTGGGGAAATACGTTTTAGGGCAGAGAATATAATTTGGACCACAGAATCCAGAATTAGGTTGTTTGGGAAAAAAGCCTGCAAATAGCTTTGTGGTCTATTTGGTAAGGAGTCAATCCCACAAAAGGTGCTGAAAGAGTTATTCTCCAACCATTTGATCTCATCCAGGTCACTGAACACAGGGAATTGCCTTTATTTTTCAGATAATTACTTGGGTAAGAAATAAAAGTTAGCCTTCTATCGTTATCTGAATAAATGCATTGGAAATCAGGACAAGCCTGGCATCTGGCTGAAGACAAGAGAGCACTCTTCAACTTGAGTTCTACACCACTGGTGGAAATCAATAGAGGGTTTGGCAATTAACACAAGATACTTAAAGGACATGAAATCCCTTTCCCAAATTCACAAGGTATTTTTTAAGTAGAAAGTTGTGGTTAAGTATTTTTTATTAAAGGACTAGAAAAATGTCAGGTAGCCTGGATCTATATCCCTCAGAAATTAGTTAATGCAGATATTCCCAGCAGATGCTGAAGATAGCTTTTCCAGAGATAATGAAAGACTAATAAAAACAAAGCTTTAAAGATAAGAAAAATGACCTCCAAAACTCCATCTCAATATACTTACCCTATAGTATAACTTCTTGAAATCAAAGAAACAGTGACTTGATGAATTGACACTAGCCCTCAGTAAATTTATGCAAAAAAAAAGTCAGTTTCCTCAGTAAGCTCACATTTGGATTACTCTTTCTTCATGTTAACTTTCAAATAAGTCATATTCTGCATCTAGCCAAAGCCTTTACTCTGACATTGCCTTGAGATGCTCTAGCTGTTAGTAATAATAAGGACAAGTGAGAAATTATTAAAAGAGATTTATTGAAAGTGACTGAATGCTTCAGGGTACCATAGTAGGAGGTTCGATCCTCAGAACTATTTTATACAATATATTGAGGATGTTTAGACTTTCAACTTAAAAATTTTAAAGTTTTTCCTGATTCAGAGATACTTTGACACAGCTTCAAAGCAGAACCATCTAAAAGCGGTGGTGAAGGAAAAATGGAAGAATTCTACAATGACAGCTCTAATATCCAAACTGAATCTGAAAGCTGTCAAATAAATTAATAGTGACACAGAAGTTCTGGTAGTGAGCTTTCTAATATACAAATGGACTTGGGTTTTTAGCCTACATTTTTCGTACAATGAATTTGCAAATGAATTTTATAAAATGTTCACTTGTGCTACCAGTTTGTATGGCACTTGACCATAACTGAATCCATGCAGTAACTGTTTTAACTACAGTGTTACATGCTAAAACCATTCAAAAAAAAAGATCATCCAACTAATCTAATTTAATTTAATTTTAGATTTGGTTTTAGATCAGATGATATTGTGGTTTTTCATTTCAGGTGGTGATGTGCTGAGAGGGGGATAAAAAAAATCATTACAGGAAAACCCCTATTCAGACATGCCTCTCGGTAATGATAAATTGGAACTTTTTTATCCTGCAAGACACCATTTCAGCTCAATCAACATATTTTTAAGATCTGCTCACTGGTAATCCAAGTTTTTTTCCCATCAATAAATCAGACTCTAACCCATCTCAAAGAAGATGCATGCAATGAAAAGTTTGGTTTATGTTAATTTGAATCCATCTGGTTGCCTTCTATTTTGAAAGGCCATTTCATTTTGTTATCTCTCTCACAGAAGTAAAACTTTAAAGTTGCTTTTCCACTGCTCACCCACTCACTTCCACTTCTCTCCCACCCTTTCCCAGTTATGCTTTCACATCAGCCTGCCTCTTTCAATCCAGCTAATTTTGGCAAGTTCCTGGTTTTCCAGGAGTTTCATTCACTCCCTGGGATACATGATGCTTCTGGCTGATCATTTCTTTGTCTTTTCAACATTTTTTTTTTTCCCCAACCCATTTAAAAGTTGCTTGTCTACCAGAGGTTATATGGGAAAGCTAAACATGTGCAAAAGATAATCATGTGCAGTTTAAGTAGGAAGAAATGTGATCTCTGTACATTAAAATAATAATGGAAAAAAAAATTCAAATTCCATTTCCCATATGATTCTGGGGTGCACAGCACCAGCTGAGTGCAACTGTCCCTGGGCAGGATAGGCTGTAGAGGTGCTGCTGCTCTCATGTCAAATTTCTCCAGGAAAGACTTTTGTTGACTATATTGAACAAATACAAGTCTGGCAACAAGCAGCTTCACCCACCACTATAAGAAAATCATTTTTACCTTGCAAACTCACTCAACTTCAGCAAATAACAATGTAAGCAAATTCTCTTTCTCCTCAAAGTGTTTCTGGGTTATTATCGGGATTGATTTCTGTCACAAAAGACCACTCCTGCCTCACTTTTCTGTACATAAATAGTACTCTGCTCTATACCTTCAATTTTGTAAAAAAAAATACATTGATTCCTCTTTTTTTGTGTGGGGGTGTGTGTTTTTGTGGACCACTAATCAATCAAATCTAAATAAAATAAAATTTGACCTCTCAATCTTTGTTCTTTCATGAAAGTAAAGTATAAAAAAATAGCACTGTACAAATAAAATAGCTATAGTAAGCACAGTTCGAGAGATATAAATTAAGTATGATTTCTTTCTACACATGAAAATTTACTGTCACAGTTAAATATTTAGAAATATATATCTAATTTTGTTTGGGTTTTTTTTTGGGGGAAAGGGAGGGGCTGGAGGGAGGAGGTACTACCATGGTTGTTCTTTCTCTTCTTGCTTTCTCCCCTTTTCCTAGAAATCTCCTAAGGGATACTTTTGACATGGCCCAGTATTATGGGACAGCACGTAGAAGCAGGTACTGAGCAAAGTTAGAAGATCACACCACTGTGTGTGCAGCTACAACTGGATTCATCATTTATACCGGGCCACTGGGTTTGGAGGCTGCTGCCTGGTAAAGAACATCAATTTGTGCATTTGAGGAGTATCACAGAAAAGTGCATCTGCACGAACTTACACCAGATTAGAATTTTACCTCCATTCTTAGTTTTCTCAGAGTCTGCATAGCCCAAATGCAGCCCCAGTGGCACCTGTGCTGGGAGAAATAGGCCTACCATGACGGAAATCTGAGTTTCTGAGGAGACTCACACCACTCCTGCAGTCCAAATAAACTTGGCTTGTTGCAGGCTTGCAGTATGGCCAGCACTTCACAAAAGCACCCTCTTCCTTGTCCTAGGTCTCACAAAAACAAAAAAAACAACCCCCCCCCCCCCCCCCCCCAAAAAAAAAAAAAGTAAATCTGTAAAATGTCCCAAGGCAATGACAAATGCTGGATATGATATTCAAGGGATAATCTTTATTTTCAAATCCTTCTCAATCAAACAGCACTTGAACTTAGGCTCTAAATTACTGGTTTTGCAGAATGCAAAAAATGGTAATGATGAAGACCTAGTGCTGCATGTGGAAAATAGATTATCACTGCCTGAGTTACTAGTAGTTAGATGGAGCAATTGTCATTTTTTAATTGGTTATGTGATATGTTCTGTAATTTCCTGCCATTTAGCAACTTTCAGTGGTTTATTTTTCAGCAATTTTTCTTTGGGACATTTGGACAATAACCTGGAAAGCCAATGAGCAGATGGGGGTAACCCTTGCATTTATTCAACTATAGAAGGACCACTTACATTTGGACAGCTGGGAATTACTTTAGAAGAGTTTGATTTAGGGTCAATATTGCTTTGGCTACACAATTTCAACATCTTGCAAATGCATTACCAATGATGGGATTTTGCAATCAACATTTACTGCATTGGCTTGTAACTGGATGGTTACAAACCTTGTTTTTTGTGTCTGGATGAACTGAAAGCTTCTTCTTAATTTCTGGCAGACAAGGATAAATTGTGTGTCATGAACTAGTAGAAGAAGACATAGTGCGGCTCTGCCCAATCAAGTATATGTCTTTTTTTGTGGAATTGAAAAGGAAAGTATTTCTTTTGTTTAGTTTGAAAGGGGAAATGTTTATTACACTTTTTAGGGTTTAGATGTACCAATAATGATAGCTGATAACATTATTTCATAGAATCATAGAATAGTTAGGGTTGGAAAGGACTTTAAGATCATCTAATTCCTACCCCCTGCCATGCCCAGGGACACCTCACACTAAACCATGCCACCCAAGGCTATGTCCAACCCAGCCTTGAACACCATCAGTGATGGAGCATTCACAACTTCCCTGAGCAACTCATTCCAGTGCCTCACCACCCTCACAGGAAAGAATTTGTTCCTCAGATCCAATCTAAACTTCCCCTATTTAAGTTTGAACCCATTACCCCTTGTTCTCTCACTACAGTCCCTCAGGAAGAGTCCCTCCTCAGCATCCCTATAGGCCCCCTTAAGATATTGGAAGGCTGCTATGAGGTCTCCATGCAGCCTTCCCTTCTCCAGGCTGAATAGCCCCAGCTTTCTCATCCTATCTTCATCCAGTTAGAGGTAGAAAGAATCAGATTTTCCTGCTGTGACTAGGGAGAAGAAAGTGCTTATAGCAGTGACAGAGACCTGATAGAAATGTGTTTTCAGTTATTAGAAAAATAAATCATTTGGTCCGTAGGGTTGAACATGTTCAGAAGCATTTGTCACTAGAATTTGCCAAATTGCTCACACATGGTTGCAAAGGACACAGCCACTGTAAATGCAGGTCAGGCACCAGATGGGGTTATGCATTCCCTTTTGCAGGAGATGCACACCTTGCTTCTCCCTCATCTACAGCACGAAAGCATAATAACACACTGCACTGCAAGGAGAAATGTGAAAACTAGAAAAATTTGCCTTTGCAGGAATTAAAAGAATGTCACAACTAAGAAAACTTCAGAGTATCTGCAAAGCAATGGGAATATATATATTTGAAAAGCAAAGTATGGAAAGAACATCTGTCTTTCCTGACATCACCAGTCCCAAGTAGAGAGCAAGGAATAACCATGGGGCCTGATTTCAAGGGAAAATACTCCTCTGGTCCCAGTACTGGTGAGCAAAGGCGGAGAAGCAAGGGGATAGCACACCCTTGGGGATGTGAAGCAAAATGCAGGAAAAATTCTTAATATAGCAAAGTTTGTACCAATGGCTCGGCTGGGCATACTTTCAGTATGACAAAGAAACTCAAGTACCCTCTTGGGCTTTTTGTTGTCCCTCTCATGTAGAATTTGACTCCTGATCAAAGTTTGCAACGTTAAACATGAAGGTAAAATGCTTAAGGATTGGAAATGCCACAGTACCCTAAGCATTTCTGCTGGAGGAATGCCCTTGCATTTATTAAGGGAACATTCCTCTGTAAGCACATCACAAATTTTAAAGCCCTCACCCATTTACAAATGAGAAAAATACAAATGCTAATTTCACTCCAAATTGTGCCATTTAAATGCACACTAGCCTTTTGCTGGAAATTGCAAGAAGTTGATTCTAAATTAGGTAAATTATTAATTGGCATGCCTGTTTCTCTTCTGTGTCAGTACTGGAAATGATAAAACGCTAAATGGCAGCTACCCAATGTACTTTACATACATATTAATTAACAAGGGTAAGATTTTTAATCAACTTGCACAAGGGAAAGATTAATTAAAACATTTGGAAATTTATGTCAAAAAGCCCTTTTACTTCCAAAGAAATAGGTGAATAAAATCTTTTGCAATTATAGTCTGCATGCTTCCCAGCAGAAAGAGTCTCTGTTACTTGGATTTTGTTCCAAGGCTGCACTAGATTTAATGCAACTACAAATCAGTTCCTGGGTTTTGACATCCAATATAAATTTTGTTATATCAAGACTTTGAGGACTTTGCAGCAAGATGCTGTAAGAAGCTTTTAGGATTATTCAGACATTTTGAAATTTGTTCTTACCTTCCAACTGCATTCAAGTGAAATAGGCCAAGTGAGACAGATTGCTGAAAGCCCTTGTGTTTGTTGGGTTCATGTGGATGTTTCCCAACAGAGCAAATTCTCCCAGCATTTGTCACTCAATTACAGAAGTTCTGAGTGAATAAACTGCTGCAGCTCACAAAAGTTAGTTAGCAACACCACAGCCACCAATTTTCTTCAACACAGATATTTTGCAGGTGAGATTTTTTTTAAAGAGGAGGAGTCAGATGGTTTCTTCCAGATATCCTGGAGCTCAGGTGGGATATGTACCTCACAACTTCCATTCTTCTGGAATAAATGGAAGTCCTATAAATTCTAACCTATCTCTAGGCACTCTGCTTTCTTAATTTTTATGAGTCACACCAGAGAACTGAGTTTATTAAATTTTGGTTTTAGAAAAAAATAATGATTTAAAGTTGAAAACATAGCACTCCTTTTGCTTTTAACTAAAACCCCCAACAAACAGCATTCCTTCACAGCTGACCTTTCTTTAGACCTTCATGATCTACTGCAAACACACACATGCAGTTCTGGGACTAGAGGTGCTCCTAACTTTTAGCTTAACTTCTTTCATCTGTCTGCCTCACATCCAAGCACAATACCTAAAAGAATATGTTCAGTACATGCCAGAGTCATGGCTTGGAAAGCATGATGACTGCAGTCCTCCATGCTACGATATTTGCTTTTCCTTTTCCAATAAAGTCTGTTGAAATAACATCTTGAAATGGATATTATTGAGACAAATGAAATCTCTTTGGGCTATATTCTATCTCAGTTTGAAACAAAATTACTCTCCAGTAATTACAGAAATGACCCTCTGTAAACAATAGTTAATTAAAATATTAAATTACAATAATCAAATATTGTCATTTAATACAATTAATTTGTATTAAATTACAAATTAGTATTACTGCAATAAAAGCAGTTCACTACTTTTATACTAACTACATATAAAGTTTAGTGTGACAATTTGTGCAGCATGGCTCTGTGTTTATAACAGGATGCAAAAACAATGTTTTGGGACTCTTGGCCGGAAAATTACTTATTTAATAAGCACTTTTTATCTCTTACTGATATGGAATCACTCTAGATTACATGTATTTTAAGCACAAGAAGTGAAGGACATGTTTTAAGACCTGGAGTCCCTCTCTAATTATGCAACCTGAACACTCCTTTACCCAGGAAAAGTCTCCACTGATAGCTCATGAAAGGTCACTACTCAACCACACGCAGTTCACAATGCACACTCATTGCAAAAGTCACAATAGTAGCCTAGACTTGCTTTTTTTTTTTTTTTTTTCCTCTTTTTCTTTTTTGAAGTCCTATCTGAAAGCTCTTGCTTTTGACAAAATTTGCTACACTTTTCATGAAGGCAAAGCTGTTTGCTACATGAATAAATACAGGTAAGCATACTGGCAGAACTGCGGCTCTACCAAAAACTTTCCTTTGGAAATTTTGACACTTTATCTACACTTGCTCATTATCATCGATACTGTAAGTGCCAGAACAGCACAATTAGTGATCTTAAACTGAAAGAAAAAGCCCAAGCAGAACTTGAAACAGTTTTCAGCTGTGTCTGAAAAAGGTGCAGACAATGATGTTTTTCCTTTACCTAGTGAAAGATTATATTTCAAGTATTTGATACAGGGAAAGAATGTATCTGCTTGAAAATAAAGCAGCCTACTAGGCTTGTTATGTAAGCAAGGTTGTTTTCTTCAGCAATTTTGAGAGCAAATTTTCCCCAACAAACATGACGACAAACAAGCTCCACACTTTGACATCTGCTGCATGAGCTGAGTTTGCTAAATTGAATCCCCTTCTGTTGCCTCCAAACTGCCTCAGTATTTGAAATAATGGAAAAAAAAGTCTCTTTGACTGCTTCAAGGCTTTCATGAAGAGTACCATAACTGACAGGATATGCAGTTTGTGATTTTTAGAGGAAAAGCTAGGAGACTAGAACATGTGAATTAACGCATTGAATTTGGTCAGTGAATGCCTCTTTATAAATGTTTGTACATGCAGCATGCGGCAGCAGTGTGGATTAATTTACAGCTCTCTCAGCACCTTTCCCCTTTTCTTTGTAAAAAAGGAGCCACACTGCTCATCTACATCAGCTTGGAGAGAATGGGGTTTGGAGAGATGAGGACGTCACAGGTGAGGAAGCTTCCCTGCAGAAATGACAGGACACAAGGTATAACACCATCTGCTAACTTCTACAGTAGAAAAGGGGGATGGGGGGGTGTCGTTACTTTATAAATGGTTTTGTTTCGGTTTCCCACGTTTCCTTATTTGCTTTTTGCCACTTTTTAACATTAAAGGCTTTCGACCAAATCTGCTTCTTATTTCCCTGCTAAATAGTTTTAAGCCTCTTTTTCCCTTAAAATGTTCATCACAACAGTGTGTGTTGTCCTAGTTTTATTCTATGCTCTTGCAAGAGACTCCACGCTGTCCTCGTGCTTTCTTTTTCAGTCTTTGCGTTTCAGATAACATTGCTATTATTTTTCCTTAGATATTTTGTTAAGGCTTTTGACTCATCGTTTTTGTCAATCAGAAAGGATTGTGAAGGATTTCCTCTACAGCTGAGGCAGTATCTGGAGCCCAGAAATTAGCTGAAGCCAGCTGGGTTGTGTGCAACTGCCTGTCTCCTGTGCACATGCTAGTGAATCCCCTCAACTTGATTTTCAATTATTCAAAATTTTGTTTAAATACCAAACTGTGCTGAAGAGACAAGAAAGACAAGAGATTGTATAAAAAGATATGCTATTTTTTCCCTTTGGAAATGTTCTATTTCTCAAAGAAGCTATTTAAGATGTTATTTCTTTTTCAACCACATCAAGCCACTCCAGGATACTGAGTGTCCTGCCATTGTCAATCTGAGAGGCAGGCAGTGCTTTGAAGAATGCTGTATTTACTCCTAGGTACTAACTACGCTGCAAAGGAAGGAATGATTTCTAATAGATTTGGACTCTGAGTCCCTTGGACCCCTGGCATACCAGAAAGGGGGAATGCTACAAAAAAAAAAAAAAAAAAAAACCAAAAAAAAACCCAAACCCAAAACCAACCAAAAACCAAAAAAAAAAACCCACTCCAAAACCTTCTCCCTCCCCCTACCCCAGCATATTGCAGAACACAAGTACTTCAAGTGTCTGGAAGGTGACAGGCATAGCACAAACCCTGTTACAGGAGTTTCAGAAGCAAACAGCAGTGACTGAGTCCCCTCGACTCATACCCAACCACTTTCTGCTCACTGTGGTGCCTTTTATCAGGCCCACAAAAGCTGGAGACATTGCCAGCTTTACCTTGGGAAGTTTGTGCCACAATATAAATATTCTGTTAATGTAGTGTTTCTAAACTGAATGTAGATTAGCAGTGGGCATCCAGTTCAGGGTAAATCAATATAGCCCTGTTAGTCAAAGGCAGTGATGGTAGCTCGAAAAGAGCTCAATAATAATGTTTTCTCTGAAAGACAAAGCTAGCCCTCAAAGGCAAAGTCTTTCAGGCAATTTCTTTAGATACAATTAAAGATGGCAATGAAAAACTTACTTTATTAATTATTCAGCCAATATAGTTGACTTCCAGTTAAATAGCTACATGCATTCTCAAAGTAGAAAAAAATAGCTTTAATATTCATTGTCAAATTCTGCTTTTTTTCAGGAACAGGTTAGGGTTGATCAACACCTTAAATATTAAAATGTATTTTGAAAATAAAAAAATCCAAATGTCAGTCAATCATCTGCAATAAACGTGGCTTTTCTTACATCATGTATGAAAATAAGGAGCATGAGAGCTGTGCATTTGTAATCTAAATTAGTTCTTTGAACAGAAATTTGGCTTAGACCATATAAATTTATTGGCATTTCCACTCAAAAGGAATTTAGAATTTTATATTAAAATGTTTGCTTTGCAGGATGAGATATAATATAAACCAAGGCTAGAGACTCAGAGCATCTTCCAGCATCTTCATTCTAAACCCTGCTACACCTCTGGTAGTGCTGTGCAACCTCTCCAGGTGTGCCATGATGGGATGTACTGTAGAACTACTACAAGTGTAAAGAAAACTACTCACCCTTCACTACTGTCCTTCTGCTGACCTTAGTGCTGCATGTCTATCTTTCCATTTATCTACACTTCTGTTACAAATATTCATCCTCACCATTTCTGTGTTTTATTCAATTGTTCCTACTTCTCTTTTAGCTCTTACTGTCCCCTTACATTGCTTCCTATAATATTTCTATCTACTAAACAAAAATTCTAGGGCAATTAATGTATGTAAATAATGCTACAGCATTTAATTTCAATTAGCTTTTACATATTTTGCAGTCCTTAGTCCTCTTTTGTTAAGTAGTAACAGCTCTGCTAGGTGTGTATCCCACTGTGGCCACCTACACTTCACCTGCACCAGCTACTCAAATAGGGCTCAAATCCAGATCATTTTTCCCCACTCAGACACTTTACAAGCATTTGAAGGAACAGTTGCCTTGTATCAATGAAAAGAAAATCTCCACTTGGGCCTAATAATGCCAATTATTCAATATTTTAGTATTCAGTCTTAAGCTTTGCCAAAAATGTTAGCTACAGAATAAAAGTGATAGAATTTGGCTTTTCCTGAGCTTTATAAGAGGCAAACTCTAAAGAGCACTCTGCTGATTTAATTTTAAGAGGTTTGAGCATAATTAAGAAGCCCAAGTGGCCAAAGGGATTTTGGAAACATCAAAGCACTACCAGATTGCACCTACATACTGGGGCAAAGATAATAAAAGAAAATAATATGAAAAAAACAGTCTGTGCAAAAATACCGTCCTCTTCTCTATGCACACATATATATATTTAATTTTAGTTTTATCAGTACTAAATAAATAATAAATAATTTTGCCCCTCAAATACTGTATTGTCATGGAAGACTTTGAACATAGGTTGCTTGAAATCAGATGGTTGCCACTGTCCCAAGGCAGGGATTTAATATATTCTAGTTTGGTTTTGTTTTTTCTTTTTTTTTAATATATATTTTATTGGAACAGATGAGAGTTTATGTGCTTGGTTAACACATTGCAGGAATTTCTAATGAGGAGTTTCAACTTTATCAGCCATTTAGTTCCTGACTGTGATAGCATTGCTGGTTTGCCTGAATCTGAGAAAAGCTAGCTGAGAACTGCAAATGAAACCAGTACTTCTGGAAAGTGGTATTAAGCACCTTTTGACCCTATCTCTTAGTTTTAACTTATTTTCTGCAAAAATTGCAATATTCCTCCTTTCCAGCTCCATATGAGTGTTAATGAGAAATCACCTTTTCAAGGTATTATAAAAAAAATTCTAGTTCTCCAAAAATATTGAAATGAACATTTGAAAATCAAATTATATAGTGTCTTTAGTGGGAGCAGACCTTGGTGTCATGTTGGGGAAGAGGGGATTGGCACTGCAACTTACAGACTGGCCGCAAACATCAGGGAAAATTCTATTATCAGTTCAGACATTATGCACTAACAGTATTACTGAGTGGCTTTGAGCTATGAAAAGCAGAATCCTTGCTTCTGCTTTTAACCATCATGGAGAAGTTGCTTCTCTATTCCTGTTCCCTCTTCTGCAACATCAGCACTGCACAACAGCTCAATTTCTAATGAAAGCTGTTATAGCCACATAAATCATGTGATATTAAAAAGGCCAACATATTACATCCCCTCTTTAGGGCCATAACATCACATTTGTATTCTGAGCACACCTACAAGTTTGAATAAGGTTATGAAAAGAAATCTGAATGCCACATTAACTTAATTTTATTGTTCCACCTCTTTGGAAAAATCAGGTACTTGGTTATTTTATATCTTCCAAAGCACTTGGTGCTAGGAGCTTAATTAGATTTGTAAATCTATATTCATGAAATGCTACATTTTCAGTATAATGTAAAAGAAAGAGTTTGAGTGTCAGAAATTAGAAGGTTACTTAGAATGACAAAAACTGCAGGAGAAATATAAAATTAAAAACATCTACCATGTACAGCTGGAGAAGAAAACCGGTGAGGACATGGAATTTGGTGACCATTTCTAGAACTGGTAGAAATACTGCCTTTATGCAGATGAGTAATGTCCACACCCATTTTAAGGCAAGAAGAGCAAGTCTGCAGGCCAGTTTGTAGATTTGTCTAAACCTGATGCATCTTTGAGTGTAAGATAAAAGAGTGCCTGAAACACATATCAGACAATACACAAGATGCTACACATACATGAGTTTCCCCTCACTTACCGAAGCCATGGTTTCATTAGTCTCTGTGTGTTCTCTTTTAAAAAGTTCAGTTCTTTGACTCTTCTGGAAGTTGGTCACAGAAAAACTTGTCCTGGATTTTTTTTTTTTTTTTTTTGGGTGTTTTTTTTTTTTTTTCTGTGACTTTTTTTTTTTTGTTGTTGTTTTGGGGTGTTTTTTTTATAGTGAGGAGAATTGAGAGGGGGCTGCTTTTGGCACTATCAATATCCAGCTGAGGTCATAAAACTGGCAAAACTGCACAAAGTTTACCTCACATGCCTATGCAAAGCTGGTCATATCATGATTGAACTTCACTTTCCCCAGGTCATTTATGGAACAAAAGAAGAACAAAACAAAAACAAAAAAAAGCAGGAACTACAAATCCAGATTAGAGATGCTGTTTTAGGCAGTGGGGCAAACTGTACATCACTGATTTAGGAAGCCAGAGAGAGCCACTGCTTGAGCACCTTAGCAGGCAGTGGAGGCAAGAGCTTCACTGATGCCACGTATCTACAGAAGTAGTTAGCCAGGAGACAGTCAACTGCTTGATTTACCTGAAGTCTAGGTGGTCTTATTTTCTGCCAAAGGCAATCAAGCAGGAGCAGGAGGATTAACAGCTCTGCGTTACTAATCCTCTCATTGTCACTCTTGTCAACATCTCTCCACCTCCCACCATCACTCTTTCCATTCCAGTGTGAATTCCCTGACTCTGCATCTGAATTCCCTCAAGACCCTCATGGATCTTCACCAGAGTCAGCGTCATCTCCACAGGGTATGAGCAAGTCTCAGGGCAGACAGAAGCTGCCTTTGGAGAGAGTCCAGTCAACTGTGCACACCAAGGGGAAATGCAGGGCAAACCCAGCACTTCTGCAACCAGTAACATACAATTTGCAGAGATTTGCTGCTAAAAAGTCATCATTTATCACAGCCTCCCAAAGGTGACACTACAGCAAATTTCAAATATATAATCTGTCTTTAATATATAAAAAAAATAATCAGGCTGCCATCCTCCTTCATTTCTAACATTTACTCAAATAGATATAATCACTTATGCCTTCAATTTTTTTTTTAAGAAGCTTGGGATTCCACTACATTTAACAGAAGGTGACTGCAGTATCTCAAACTCCTTTTGCATTAGCTGCTAGCAAAGTATGATTTTCCCTGGCAAATACTGAATCATCCAAGGCATGTTTTATTTTAGGAACTCAAAGCATCTTTCGGACATTAATTCACTAAGTCTGAAACCAGCTCCATCATGGAGAAAAGCAATGCTGTCCCCTTTTTCAGGTAAACCATGGACACATTAAATGCTTTGCCGAAGGCCAGAACTGAGTCACTGAAAGAAATATTGTGCACAGTACACCTCTCATGACGCTGCCAAAACCAGCTCACAAAAATAAAAGGAATAATTACAGATAGCCTCTGAATTTATATTAGAATTAAGCATTTCATGACCTGAGCGCATTACATTATGTGAGATTTATCTAGCTACAATTTGCATGGATATTGTTAGCTACCAATCCTCACATGACTACTTTTTTTCTTTAAGAAAAGTCTACACAAAGTTCTCCAGATGTATTCTTATTAAAGTTAAAATAACTCCAGATTAACCTAACAGACATCTGTGCTGAATTAGTAAAACCAAATCAAATGCCATGAAAAATCCCCTAACAACCAATCAAACCTTTGAGGGTTGCCACACTCAATTGTGCATAGGCCTGGGAAGTGCCACCCCAGCCACTCCACATCACTTAAAAGGTGAAATTACTCACCAATGTGAACAACTGAGTTCAGGAGTTTTCCAGGGGTTTTCATCAAGATGTTTTTTGGTTGGTTGTTTTTTGGGTTTTTTTTTTTTTGGTCAATATCCTAAATGGAAATTTTAAATGTACAGCTGTGATTTGTATAAGAGAGATGTTTATGGATCATTTACAAATACTGTATGTTCTCTTATCCTTTCAGCTATAAAAAGTAAATTGCTGGTTACAATTCATTGGTCATACCAATGCAAATGCTGCCCTTTAAATATGGCATGATTAATTGAATAGATCTCTTACACTTCAGGAAATTACCTGGTAGAAATAAACAAATAGTTCAATTGCAGAGGAATTTCACATTGTTTTTATAACACAGCAGTGATATCATCCAGCCAGAAGTATCTTAGAAACATTTTCAGTAGTAATTGCCATATGTTTCTATTTAAATATTACCCCAATTCTTAGTAAATTATAATAATATATTTTAAAAAGAAAAAACACTGGAGTGTTTGTCTATTAGTTTCCCAGCCTCTGCATGTTACAATTTCCAAAGTGACTAATTTTTAACTTGTTTTAGAAAGGGTAGGGTAAAATATGGAAATTAGTCCAAGGTACATAAAGCAGCTCATTTTAGACAGCGAGTTATCGAATGGGAAGATTTTGAATAGAATTTGGTTGCAGGGAAGAAAAAAAAAAAAAAAAACAACAAAAACTACATTGCCCAAATCCATCAATCCTCACACAAGACCAAAATATTCTGTTATATCATTTCATATTCATCACCTATTTGGGAACAAGAAACTCTTTAGTTTCTTTGTTTAGTGAGAGGTATAAAATACCTAGACTATTCAGCATAGTTTAAGGCCTCTTTCTAACGTTCCTAGAGCAAAGACAGCAATTTTTTATGTGGAAATGCAACGTTAGAGATACTTTGAATGTAAAATTAGCCATGACAATCTTCAATTTTCCTGTCAGCAGGGAGGAGACATCTCCTATGCTGTAGAAATGTCCCAGCATACTAGACGTGCAGGTACTTGATGTGACAAATATTCCTGCCATCACAACCTACTTGCATCTCCATTTGGGCTTTTATAATAGCCTATAATTTTCAAAAGATGGCTCCACTAAACCAAGCTGCTTCAAAAAACTGACTGGAGATGATGGACTACATCTAGAAATACAAGTTACTTTAAACAGTCACAATTTGGACAAAGAACGGCTGGCTGAGACAATAGCTATACCATCATTAACACTAAATGCCATAGTCAGCTCTCAGAGGACAGACTTGCAGAAGAAACTGTAGATGCCCAGTAAAGCCACAACAGACACCAGCCATCTCTTTCTGCCAAAGCCCCAAGTGCTGCAAGTGATATTTCTGCACTGATGGATGTAACACATGCTCACTCAGTCCCCAGTCCTGAAAAACAGTAGGAACAGCCCCCAAAAGTCTTGGGGTGGTGGGTCTACCTCTGCAATTGAAAGCATCACTGCAGGAAGACTTGGACTGACATTGTACCTTGAGACCACAGTCCCTATAGACAGGTGTCCAAGAAGAAGCCAAATAATCTATTCCTATGCCAAAGACATTCTGCCCAAACATATTAATCTTTAATAGTGAAACATACAGTAACATCTACCTTACCAGCTTGGCTGTTGCTTTTTATGTAAAGCAAATTCAGTTTTAATCTTTTGAAGTCTAGAAGGAACAGCAGCAGCCTAAATATCTATGGGGTTTTACTCCTCAGCGCATGGTACAATGCAAAGAAACAAACTTGATTGCCCTTTCTATACATCTCCTTTTGTAAAAGCTAAAGGACAGAGAAGAGATGTAAACTGCTGAGACCCTGAACTTGTCTCAGTGCTGGAGGTCAATCTTCTCAAGACTGTCATATTCTGCCAAAGTCAGACTGAGCCTCTTCTTCTCCCCAGCGAGTAGAGCATATGGCTTTACACAAGAATGTCCTGCCACCTGACAATGAGGTTGCATTAATATTTCAAATCACATTGAAGAACTAGTCCTTAAAGAGAACTTTCAGTGCATTTGCCTCTGCATAGTTAGAAATCCACTGTTAAACTGCTTTCTTACAATGGCACACAGAGAGACGTGCCTCGCTGTGCTTTGCAGCTGCAAATATCTGCATTGAGCTCTGACACCCACCACCACTTGGACCATCTCTGACCACACCTTCTGCAGCTCAGAGAACCAACACAGTGACCTGCTGTGCTAAGGCATCTCAGTAGAAATTATGATGGCACTAAGAATTTTTTTTCACAGAAGAAATCAATTACTATTAAGAAAAAGGAAAAAAAATGTATATCAGTTTTGTAAAGTAAATTATTTGGTCTTTATTAATCATTTGGGTCCAATGACATCCCTCATTCAACCTTTGTCAATGCTATAATGTGGCAGGGGTCAAAAGCACGTGTGGAGACACTGAATCTAGCCTGCAGCACACTTACTGTCCATTTTCATGAATTTAAAACTTCACAACATTCTCTGAAAAATTTCACACAGAAATATGCCTTTTTTATATGATCAATTCATACACCACCACATCCTGCAAGCTAAAAATATGTATCTGTATTATACATATCTCCTAGCACAGGCAGTTTTCCAAAAAAGCCTTTGCCATGAATTTCAACAAATTAAGTAATTTCTTAAGTATAATATTGCCTGGAAGAAGAAGTTAAGGAAATGAGTATATGGTCTTTTATCTGAACTTCATAATTTAGGAGAGAATTTAAATCTGTCATCGGGTCAGTCTGAAATTATTCATGTTTAAGGCTAAAATTATTCTGAATTAGCCTTAAGTTAATAATACAGTTGATAAAGGTTTTCCTCTTTCCTTTTAAACATAGGTAAGAAACCTTAGAATACCTGTTTCAGAATTTTTAGCTTAGCTTTTTTGTGATGTCATTGCCTAAAGGAAAGACAAGCCATACTGTCTTTGACTTGCTAAATTTCATATATAAATGTCATTAAGCAGTCACAAAAAATTAATCCTTATTCATTCAGAGTGATTTCTACTACACGTGTACAGGACAGATGTACACCTCTACATACTATATATGTTAAGGCAAAGTCCATATGATATACTACACTCGTTCAGCAATTCTGATCACTTCTGAAGATACTTTGCCCTCAGAAGTTCATCGTCATCAGAACTGTTTCTTACAATCCATCTTTGTGCTTCCAGCAGCTGCATAAGAACAAAGCCCTTCTCAAGAAACATTTCTTTACAGGACATGTAATTATTAAATTGGGTTCTAATTACAGATCATATATTACAGACAATTCTTTGGAGAGAAAATACCCACAATGCCATATAAAAATGCAATGCCTATTTTTGAAGTGAATCTAAAAGCCTTATGGGTTAAAAAAAAAAAAAAAGTTGAATGCAATTTTGGGATCAAATCACAATTCCTGTCATGCAATACATGCAATTATTTTTAAGATGTTGTCAGGCACTTGTGTACACAAATATTAATTCCTATTAAAAGATTGAAAAAGTCAACATCTGTCACTTCTGTGTAGCACCAGCAGACATAAGGGCTGTGCAATGGTGTTTCCAGTAAGAGGAGAAATGAATGGTGCCTTTGGTTATGCTTTTTCTATAGAAAGATGTGCATCAGTATGCAGCCAAATCCCTCCAGGAAAACCTTAGCTCTAATATAGACACTCAGCTCCCAAAAAGCAACTATGAGCCAAGAACAGATTAAAACAACTAGCGAATGCTTAGTGCTTGCTCCAGCTGAAATGACATCACAACAGCAGCATCCTTTCAGCATTCAAATACTTTACCTTGAGAAAATATACACAAAAATGCAAAACTACAATGCTAAGTATCTGACCAAAAATAAAGAGTGATGGCTAAAAAACAGAGGCAAGATCAAATGTGACACATAGAAACTCAAGTCTTGGCTCCTGACACCTTAAAAGAGAGCCATGGGCTCATTGTAACAAGAACATGAGCAGCCAGACACCCACAGGTGGCCATCCACAAATCTGCACTGAGAGAGCTTGGATAAACTAGCCAAGAAATGGTCCACCCTGAGTGATACCACCAGAGACAGACCATACAAAGCATGGCTGGTCCAGCCAAAGGATAGAAGCATGAGTCAGACCTTCATCCACTTGTCCAAAGACATTAGGTTCATGATGCCACAAGGATAGAGTTCCCCTGACCAGATGGATGGCTGTGGCCAGGGTCTCCAGAGTGGGGCCCTCCCAACTGCACAACCTCCACCAAGTGAACAAGATGAGCCCATCAGCACTGCAGTGCAGCAGAGCTTCCACATGGTCCCAGCTGGCTTAAGGACATTTATGGAGTCTGCTTTTGCTATGCAGTATGAAGAGAAAACTTGTTAAAGCATCTTTATGGCAGCTGTCCTGTTAAAGGAAAAAAGGGAGAGGATTCAGCCTACTTCATATGATGCATCTAATAAGGCTTTGTCTGAAGTGTCTGAAGAAGGAAGTCAAGCCAAATCTGGCTGCAGAAGACCCCTAACAGCATCCCTGGTACCCTAACAATGGAAATGTTTGCAGGATAGCAAATGTTACAATTCATAAGATTTTGCTGCCATCTTCTGATGCAAAGACATTATATGAGGAGTCATGCAGCTGGCTGAGGTTTAGGGAGCACCATGTCCCCTGTGCCCATGAATACACAGTCCTCCATGGGAATCTCAGCTCCTTCAGTTTGCCAGCAGCCCACTGGGCTCATTTGGATAAATTATTTAAATTACTGCTCAAATTTCCTGCTCCAGACTTAATACCTTCCCAGGCAGAAAATAACCATTTGTGTATTATAGCATAACCATCAGTGCACACCAATTAAAGATCACCATATTGTGCTCAATAATAAGCATGTTAATAATCATAACTCCTCTATACATTTCAATTTCCAAAGATCATTGGTCACTCTAAAATGATGACTTTAAATATGAGGCATAATAGTTACTGAATTTTCTTCCTTTTTTTCTCTTTGTTTTGCCTTTTAAGTGTTTGTTCTCTGAAGAGAGTTAATTATTTCAGTGTCTCATTTAATAAAACATTTTTCCACTTCTAATTTTTGAAAAATGGGACTTCACATAATATGCAGGAAAAATCAACCTACCATTAAAATATTCTTCTTCTGAGGATAACGACGAGCAACTTACTTCTATTTTGCACTACAGAGCCACAAGCCCCACTCCCTTCTTCAGTGTACAATGTGTGACTTTTAGACAAAAACTTATACAAAACAGACAAACTTAAGCGAGGATAGTTCTCATTCAGCACCTTCATCCTCAAAGCTTTTTCAGTATTGCAAAAGAATTGATATGTTTCTATATCACCTTATAAATCAGATCTTTCCATTTCTGTTCTAGTCCTATTTATTTTACCCTCGTTACCCATTCTTCAGTGCAGATCAAGTCAAATGAAGTAATCTTTTTAAAGGTACTCTCTTTTGCTCAGCAAGATGTCACACTAATAACACTTCACTATATGCAATAGGGCCATTGATGTGCAGTTTTTTTCACATCACTGCACTTAAGATAAACTTTAAATTCCACTTTGGGTACTTAGAAATCATTAATATTGTATCTGAATGTGTAATTGAAAAATATTTAAATCATTTTTTCGATATATTAATTCTTTCCTTACTATACCTGGATATTAGCTACCACCTCTATTTATCACAGATGCAAACACAGATCTAGAGCATAGCACTCATGAGGTGCAGCAAAGTAGAGTGTGGCACCATGAAGATCTTTATCCTTGATCAGCAGAGACAGTAGCTTTGATTTATCAAGGAGACAACAGAAATAACCCTTCCCTGTGTACTATGCCATACTTCCCTTGCAGGGGAAAAGCAGCAGAGTTCTTCCAGCCTGGCATGCGCTTGACATTTCTGAGTAATGCCCCTTCCCTACTTCAGAAAGTAAGCACTAAGACAGAATAATGCATTGATGATGAATCTGTGCTTCCTAGTGAAAATAGGTTATTTATCACCAACTTTAGTCATTACACAAGCTGGAGAAATATTGATTTTTTTATATATATACAATAAGCAAAAGCTTAAAAACAAACATACAAACTTGCGTTTTTAAACTGAAAAAATCTATATTATGGTTTATTAGAAATTAATAGCACTTCAGTAACATTATTACATTTTAAAATTATTATGATGTGCTTATATTTGATGGCAGTACAAGACTAACTATAAGGTTTAGGAAATTGACCACTTAGCCTTTCATCTCTGACACTTATTCAAAGCTAGCCTACCCAGAACTACAGATCTGGGTAGCAAATTCCCAGCTGCTCATGGACCGCCCAGCAAGCACCAGATTCTTACACTACAAAGCATAATAAATACTAATTGATAGAGATGGATGATTATACACAAGCAAAAACTCACTTTTTTTACATAATGATTTTTTGACAAAAAGTTCTTTAACATGCATATGCCGGCTTCCACAACAACTGTAAAAAAATATTTTCCAGTTTCAGAAAACATTTTTTTCTTTAAACAAGATAGAGGCAGAGGGCAGAGGTGTTCCAAAATTTTCCAGCCAGCACAGTGATTAAAACAACTGCCCAGCAGAGAAAACCATATGCCTAAATCAGACCATGTCACTGGAGGCTACTTTTCTACATCTCAGATGGATGCTTCAGCAGGACCATGGTTCTATAAAAGTGAATCAACTCTGAAGCAACAAGAAGACCTGGACTGGTGGTTATGGCTGTTGCTAGGAAGTGGAAAGGTCTGGTTTGCATTAGACCAACCAGGATGGACCTGAAAATTTCTCTTACAGCCCCATCAGGTTATCTCACTGTGAGACCATAAGCTTTTGTAATGAGTTAATGTGATAGCAGTGTGAAATTAGAACATATTTTAAAATATCAAATATTTTTATTATACAGAAGAAAACTTGCGCTTTTAAGGGGTTGTCTTTTTTTCAGGTTAGATATAAGGAAGAAATTCTTTCCTGTGAGGGTGATGAGGCACTGGAACAGGTTGCCCAAAGTGGTAAATGCTCCACCCCTGGCAGTGTTCAAGGTCGGGTTCCACAGAGCCTTGGGCAATATGGTTTAGTTGAGGCAGGGCGATTGAAATTAGATGATGTTAAGGTCCTTTTCTAACCCTAACCATTCTATAATTCCATGATTCTGGAAGGCTCGATGAAAAAGTCCAGGCAGAATAATCTTACCATCCAAACTTCCTTTCAGACTCCTAGAAACCCATACATTGTCCTTTTCCCCCGTTTTCTCCTTTCAACAAAATGTATCTCTTTGCATCTTTCTCAGTCTTCAGCTTACGCACTCATGAAGTACCACATCTGGACACATTATTTCATGGGTATTTCTCTGTGATTTCAAAAAAGCCAAGCCATTATTGATGCAATAAAACATATTTTCTAATACCTGACAGCAATAACATAAGTACTTTAGGAGAGTCTGTTCTACTTTCCAGCTGGTTTTCCTCACTTACTGGGATAAAGCCTTTCTGAGCATGGTTCCTGACCCCAAGACTGACTGGCAGGCATAAAATAGAGATGGAATAAATTCTCTAATTGCAAGGATAGTTAAGAACACAAAGACTTACAACCCGATTACAAATTTGGGAAAGATTAAAGATCTCTTCCAGCCTTATTTCCTATGTCTCTGAAGAAGAGCACTGATACATATGTGTATGTCAGTACAAATCAGTACAAGTTGTACTCTAGAAGTTAACATGACTTGCAGGTGTACTTAGTCCACTACTTTATGCCTCTCAGCAATATGTCCAGTTTCTTATGATTTCCTCACCAGATACTATCTACAGTGGACAGCTAGTGATTTTGTCCTAAGCTGCAATAACCTCTCACAGAAAAAGTCACCATTTTCTTTTCAGTAATGAGCTCCACAACACCGAACAAAATGTATAGAAGTTACCAGAAATCCATAATATCCTGTGATTATCACTGGGGTTTGTTTACTTCAACACATCTAATACCATCTGATTAGATTTTGTAATGTTTAAATATTGTACCATGAACTTGCTCAAACATCAGAAAAAAAGATTGAGTCTTCAGCAGAAAATTATAAACAAATGTAAATCCATCAATTTAAAATGTAACAGACTGCATTGTTTGTCATAGATGTGTATCTCAAACACTGCTCATGCAACTGCACTGCTGTACAATGTTGTTAACTGGCTCAAATCTCATCTAAAGTTGTTTAATTATTCTAATGGTTTATTCTAATATTTATTATTTATTGATATTTCCTGCGTAATTGCTAAGGGGTATTTTTAATAGTCTAATGCTTTCAGTTCATCTGCGCAGAATACTTAGAGAATTTAGGCAAAAAAGTCATGACCACACAGACACAGAATTCATCACCAAGGGTCAGACTCTAGATCCACCTTATGTTAGCAAAATATGGAGGGCTATAACCTCATGTGAGCTACAAAATAAATTATCCTTCAACAGTCCCCAAACCAGGATGACTTCCTCATTTGATAGGTTAGGCTTTCTATACTTTGATTAAACACACATTTAAACAAGCATATTAATAAATTAAACCCTTAAGAAAAAAATTGGGATAAGCAAGATTGAAGAGTTCACGATCTGAAACCTTCTTCATGAGGATACGAACCTGTTCATAAATTCATCCAAACACAATTAATATAACCAGCAGTCACAGCCAGTGCCTTTGAATAAAAGCATTAGTCCCTGCACCACTGCAGAATGAGGCCAAAAATTTACTAAACGTGGCAGACATTGAATAGATCATACTATAAACATTGCACTTTGTAACACTCATCTTCATTAGATTGTTTCTAGGTTTCCCACTTTCCAAAAAAAACCAATGTACAGTGGAAAAACAGACTCACATTCCATGAATGATGTTCAATCAAACAAGAAAGCCGTCACATTTAAAAAATGGATTGATATTCAGAATTAAAAAAAAAATTAAAAAAATCATGAAACAGCTTTCTCTCTCTACTGTCTTTCAAGAACATGAATAATCAAGAATACCAAGGCGTTCTCCTTAGGGAACTTTTCCTTTATCCTTGATCAAATTACTATTAAACTTAGTGTTCCATAACAAGATATTCCAATCTCTGCTTTTGCTGCCTTAAAGTAGACAAAAACTTCTGTCTTATCTGCAAGGTTTCAAGAAACTTGCAGGCAAATGAAAAATTCATTGAGATTTGAAGACAATTCGCTTGGGAAACCAGAAGACACAGCATCACACATACCATGCCTTAAAGTGCTCAGTGGAAATACTAAGCAGTATGCTTCAAAAGAAGTCTAAATCAAGATTCACTGAAAACCAGAAAGACAGCTGATCAAATCTTCTGGTGTAAATGTTAATGAATAAATGATAAGTAGAACTGTTTACTTCATTTTCTGGAATAAGGTACATAAATGAATCCATTGACTGTTAGGTCCCATGAAGAAACATATGGCTCCTATCTAATAATGCAAATGTGTCCATATTTTGAAGCAATTAAAAAGATGGTATTATTAGACGGCTTGCAATTTATACAAAATGCATCTTCTATTTTCACCTAGAGCTTTCTTTCTAAGCCTGTTTTTCCCTATTCTCCATATCACTTGCTGTTTGAATTTGAAAAAGTTCTTTCACCACTACCGTGCTTGGTAGAATTGTGGCACAAATATGGCATTTAATATATTTCTAACATTTTGCATGTGGTTATAACCTTTTGTTAACTCCTTGTGGCAGCTAAACACAAGCTGCCTGTATTAACATCAAAGATTCAATCACTGGCAGCTCCTTTTGCTGATGTTCCCAAATGGAAGTTTATCTGGGGTTTTCCCACCCACCTTTGTCTCCCTCTGACAGGCTGAAATGAACCCAAACTGATAGCTCTGTCCCTAACCCATTTCTTTTCCTACCATGTCTTCATGATTGCAAACGCTAAATCTAGCAGAAAACTCAATGGTGGCAAAAGATATCACCACTTAGGGTTCCAGCAGCTTTAAATCATCACAAACACATACTATGCTAAATTAGCATTTCTCTAAAAGTGCTAAACACCAACTACACACAACATAGCAACGTTTCTCCTCTATTCACGGCTGCCTATTATGCCTTGATCTTCATGGTCCTCAAAATATATTTTAAAAAATATTTTCTTTTTTCCCTGCTTTTATTCAGAAATATAAACCTTTCCTAATATCACAGTGACACTACCACACTATTATAGCACAATAAATGAATGTAAGAGCCAAAATAAACACCAGCCAGAAGTTAAAGCAGAACTTGTCAGGATCAGACAGTGTGGTGGAGAGCATTTTGCACTGTAGCACTATTCCCTGATCCTGCAAATTCAAAGCTTCAGAAAGAAATTAAGGTAATTATGGTAATAAAAAACAATAAGTCTATTGGACATTTAAAAAAACAGAGAAATTGTAAGTTTAGAGAGAAATAATCCTGATGACTCACATAAATGTGTATATTTATCTGCGTGGTATTTCATCTACACCCAAAATGCTTCTACTTGTTCTTATTTGCCCATATTTCCTACCTACCTCAAGCTTCCTGTTATCCAAACCAAGAGGTCACCAGATAGAATCATAGAATCATAGAATAGTTAGGGTTGGAAAGGACCTTAAATTCATCTAGTTCCAACCCTCCTTCTATGGGCAGGGACACTGCCCACTAAACCATGCCACCCAAGGCTATGTCCAACCCGGCCTTGAACACCGCCAGTGATGGCGCATTCACAACTTCCCTGGGCAACACATTCCAGTGCCTCACCACCCTTACAGTAAAGAATTTCTTCCTCAGATCCAATCTAAACTTTCCCTGTTTAAGATCACACCCTTTTCACTAAGTCACCTCTGGCAATGCAAAAAATACATTGAATATTTACTGCACCTGATTCACATTATGCTGAAGGTTTGAACACAAATGTACCTTATATGCATATTTAAAAAAAAATCTATGCATATGCAGGAAATGTAATGGCCTTATAATAGCACAATTACTTACTAATATTTCTTAATAGTACTGAAGTGCTATTAATGTTTCTCAATGATGGACTGAGACAAATGTTAGTAGACTTATTATTAAATGTCTTGTATAGAATGTTTTGAAGATGATGATGAACAGATTTTCTCAAGTGCATAAAAATATAAAGTCCTTTAGTTCTTACTTGTTAGTTCTTAGCTATAAAGAGAAAATAAGCTTTTTATGGATTTTCACACGTAATGAAGTAGCAGCTACAAGAAAAAATTGCATGCTGTTTGTGTCTGATGTGTTGCTTCTTCAGGTGGTATTACAATGTAACTCTACTGCTAAAGTTTCTCCTACTTTGTCATGACATTTAAATGAAGGCAAAAAGAAGAGGTTTAAAATTAAGAAGCCTTTATGAATAATTTGAGGTAGCATATTAATGGACATATACCAATGCAAATAAAATCAATAATTCCATTGAAAACGTAAAAGCAAGGCCTTATTTTTTCTTTCACCTCATATCCCACTTGCTGTAAGCTACTTCTGATAACATACAAATTTAACAAGATGAAAAGATACTAGAATTGAGTTACTAAAACTTAGTATTTGCATTTGGGTGCCCTTTTTAATGAGAGGCGCAGCGCACCTCTCAAATTGCAGCAATCCAGATAAGACTGCATGATAGCGTTAGATACCCAAATGTTGAATTTGCAAATATGGGTCTGAAAAAGAACCAAACTGCACAATGGAGTTGAAACTACCCAGTCTGCAAGAACCAAGGCTGCAAAGCATTGTGGCCAGCATCTAAAATCAATGGGGATCAACGGTTGCACAGCTTAAATGATGCCACAACCAAGCTCACTAGACCACAAATCACTTTCAAGAAATATATGTTCACAAAAATAGTTTCTGATTTCTTCTGTACTGAGTCACAGGAGTGACACATCTCCAAAACTGCTAGGGAAAATTCACTGGAGAGAAATAGGCATTAAAGAAACAGAATTGGTTACACAGAGACTTACGATATGTGAAGGTGAAACTTGCTTCTCTTTTATTTCCAGCAGAGCTGTGGAGTCAGCATGCCAAAGAGTGTAGGAGACCTGTATATGTGCCAGCGTGGGTGTGCTCATTTAAACTACAAAAGAGTGTAGTAAAGAGCACTTAGCATACTCTTATTGGGATGGGGGGAAGAGGCAGCTGAACCACCTGTTGTGATTAATGCCCCTATGGCTTGTATGAGCACCTCTGCTTGACTGCAGTTCTACAGGATATGTAAACTTTTATCCCAACCTGCCTAGTCACCCTCCTCCCTTTCATTGTGGATGATACCTGCATATTACCTACAGGTCAGAGTCATCTTGCGGCAGGTAAACCTTAGCAAGGCAGCTAAACCTTAGCAAGACAGCTAAGGACTGTGAGGCAGGGGCAAAACCTACCCTTATAGAATCATAGAATAGATAGCACTTTCCAGCAACCAACCATATATTTCAGTATATTGTAGCTGTGATTGTTTTAAGGCTCCTGCACCTCATTCTCCCTATCTGCATACTTCTCCAACTTCCAAAGTTTTTGCCCATTTCCTCCAGCTGGAGTTTCCCTGCAACCTCCTACTCCACAGTTATGATTTTGTTATCACAGAAAAGATCACATTAGCCACTAGAAAAGGAGCAAGCCTTTCTGTTTTACCTTAATTTAAGCACTTTGTGTCTTTATAGCTCTGATCTGCAGCCACACATCCGTCTCTGCTCAACCATGCCAAACAGTTTTCTGAAATGCTCTTCACCTCGCACCAGCCCCACAAAAGCATGGCAAGCAGCCCTCGCTGTTGTCTCCAGGACAAAGGAGAGTGCAAAGACAGTTCCCCAGCACATCTGGTAGGTGCAGGGTCACCAGCATCTTTGCTGGAACAGAGCAGCTTTGCTGAAAAATGGGCATGGAGAGCATTTTGTGTCACTGCAAGCTTCTTGTCTGCTTGAACAAGGAAAATTATCACCAGAGAAATTCGACAGCAGGTTCTCCTCAGCATCGTCTCAGTGGCGCAGCTGAAAACTGTCCCTGCAAAGCACTGCAACAGAAATGCTAGAGAGTTTTATTTTCCAGGCAGAGGTTCAGATGACACACCCCCGTTGGAAATACACTGCACTCATTAGATGACTGTACTCAACTGATCCTCATCAGTGGCCAGGCTGCATCCTGAGCCAGGGGAGCAGTTGGTGGTACAACTAACAGAGCAAACAGTAAGGGACATGCTTGACAGTATCATCCAACAACTGCAATTGCAACTGATAAAGCAAGCATAAACTTGGGCCTACATTTATTTCTGCTGTTTCTACAGCATTTTAACTATCTCATAGCTAAAGGTCCTGTCAGAGGAAAGTCCATAAATACATTTCATTTTAAGTGTAAAGGCAACCCTTCAGTTTCTGTTATATCATAGAGGTATTGAATCAAATATATATTTTGTTCTTTCCAATGGCTTCAGAAGCAATTGGCAAAGCCTCCAGGATAGACAAAATCTGTCAGCGCTACACCCACAATTAGCAAGATATCAGTCTATACCTGATATTTCAAAATGCTCAGCCACACATAAATAATCAGTGCTAGAGCAGCACTAAGACACAACAATCAGCAAAGACCAGCTATAGTAATGCTACGTTACTGATAAATACTGCAACTCTAAGCAACATCTTTCTTGATTTTTCCTACAATTAAGCAAATCAGTTTTCTTTATATTTTAATTTATGAAAATAATTATTTATATTTTTTTATTTTTAAATTATTCCCAGAATAACCCTGACTTTCAGGTTATGAAACTATCTGGTTATCAAAAATGTTCAGGTTATCAATGTCTGACACAATTTGTGCATGAAATTCCCAGCCTTAATTAGTCGTGCTGCCAGTGAAAGAATGAAAGGGAAAGATCAGTTGTTGATAATAAAAATTAAAATGGTTTATTCCATTTGAAAGGATGTGGAATTTTATATGAGATTGAACTTGACACTGTATCACTAAAGTGAATATAATTCACTGTGATCTTCTTGCCATTTAGAACCAATGGCCCATTCATGTGTAAATGCACAGCTACAGATTGAAAAAAAAAATCACGGCAAAGTAAAGATAGACCATAATGTCATCTGTATCTAAGCAATCAGTTTCATTGTGTCCCTGTGATAAAAGGAAGAGTAAACATTAAACATAAAAAAGATTACATTTTCATAGCTGTTCAGGAATGTACATTTTATTACAAAATACTTTCACTAGGTGTATTTCTGTATATCAATCCATATTACATTGACCATTTGAATAGATTACAAAGACTAAGTCACTGCTCAATATTGAATCACAGCTACTATGCAGACAGTAATTAGGCATCCCTGTAAAGAATAATTTAGATAATTTCACACACATCTGTTACCAAAAGATCCTAGACCAGGAAACCTCAGATGAGAGTTTGAACAATGTTGAATACAGCAGTGAAACGACATCATCAGCTGTGGATTCCAGGTATCTTCTGAACAAAAGAGTATGAAAAAGGTTTGGGAAAAAAACTTCCTCACATCTTTCAAACCGGAATTCAACCATGAGGTTGAATTATTCTAAGGGAATAAGAAATACTACTCTAAAGAGTAGGTTTAGAATAAAGTATGAAAAAAATGAAAGCCAGCCCTCAAATAGAATAGGCATTGAAGGACAGGGCAGAAATAAGCAGAGTGGGGGAAATGTCATTCTAAGACACAAAAGCAGAAACCCCCAAAGCTGGCACTTTTCCAATGTAAGAGGTCCAAAAGCTTTTAGACGGCAAAGTTTCAGCTCTACCTCAGTGCTTCAGTATGAAGAAGCCTGAAGTCCTTCCTGCAATGCAAAATCTTCCACAATGTTTTCTTGGATAATAAATAAATAAATAAGCAAGCCAGGGAATCACTGTAAAAAACCTGAAGTATAACAGGCTGTAAACAAATAATCATTCCACTTGCTTCAGTGGTCTTTAGATGAGGTCTTTAGAGCTTTATCCTTCACAGACTGAGGAAGCTCATTAAGGTACTAGGCATCAGCTGGTGAGCTTTTTCATAGCACTTTCTACTGGGTAAAAAAAATAAAGTAGTCTGAGCTCATATAGGGCTGTTTGCAATTATTACTTCCCTGACACCATTTATAATCAAGATATGATTTTACAAAAGAGTCTACACTCTAAAAAGTGCAAAATGGGTGAGTTAACTGTTACAGGTACCTATTGTTGTAGAGCTCTGCCTGGGTATGATTGCCATTCTCTTTGTATAGTTGTAGATGACTACAAGAGTCATTAAGCAGCATAAAATCATGCATTCTGGCTAATTAATGTGGAATTGATTCTCTTTTTAGTTTAATTTTTTATGCCCATTGAACTCCACTGAAATCAATAAAGTAAAGGTAAGATCAGTAAAGACTGTAGTAAAATGGGTATCAGTGAAGGGAGTCAGGCTTAGAGTTTAATGAATAATAAAATTCTAAGAAACAGAAAAAGAAAATAAAACTTCCAGCTATATCAGTGTACTTAATGTAATTGTACATGATTACTATTATTCAAGCAATTTTCCTCAACATTAGCATTCCAGTGATATATTGTAAAATTTTGAGGTTTGGTAGAAAAGTAATGAAAGTGTTCAGAGCCCCATGAACAGGAATATAATCTCCAAAGAGTTCAAGCTGAGGCTTCTGAAGTTTCTGTTCCTTACTCCCACCACAAAACCACTCCAGCCTTAACAAAACACCTTTGCAAACTTTCCTTCCATTTGCCAAACATTTACATCTAAATCTCCTTTCATTACCTGTCATCCATACTCAAATGGACAGCAATTCTCTCCTTACACATCCCAAGTCTGAATTAGGAAGGTGTAACCCCATTTGATAGGTGATAATAATAAAAAAAAAAAAGAGTTAAACAAAAAAAAAAAAAAAGATTTTTAAGCCTGCATCCTGATATTAGTATTTTACTCAAGCAATGTTTCTTTGGGTTGTTTTCTTTTTCCTTCATCGCCCACACTTTCCTGCTGCCTCTCTCAAATCAGTGTTTTCCAAACTTTGCTTAAATAAAAAATGTCTTTTTTAGCTATCCCAACAGTGACAACATGCCATGACATGTGAAGCTGATCTGTCAAGTTAGATTATGTGACATAACATAGCATAATCTGACAGGCAAACTTGATATGACACCACAACTTGAAAAGACTGACTTTCTTTAATTATGAATTATTATCACACTTTCTTCAACAAATACATGCAAGAAATTTGGTACCCAATTGGCTTTTTTTACTATAGGCTTTTGAGCTGTAGTCTTGATCTTTCAGTGATGACTTGAAATGAATAGTGCCAGAATCACCTAATTATTGCCTTGTATGTTTTGACAATAATTTTGATGACAGGATCAAAACATTGCCATGTGAAACCTAACCTGCCTTTTAAAAAGATAGAAATTTTGCTTCAGAATTGGTTGTATTATGCAACTTTATTAAAGCTGGACAAACATGCATTTAACCTAATCTTTCATAAACTTGGGAAAAAAAAAGTGAAAATAAGAAAATTCTGATAAAAAAACAAACAAACAAACAAAAAACCCAGAAAAAACTCTGACATTTTATGATAAACAGTTATCCTCCACAGGAAAAAAACAAAAAAAAAAAACCAAAAACCAAAAAACCACAAACAAAAAACAAACCTGCAAGACCTCCTCCAAAAAAAACCAATAAATAAAAAAAAAATGCATTTAGGTTTTCTTCGAAGAATGCATTCTTTTATTGAGACATAGTCATGATTGGTTTGGTTTAGTTCAGATTTCCACCAAATGTACTTAGACACTGTAATTAAGCAGAGATAGAGGAACATTCCTGTCAGACACTTTCCATGATAACCACAGCAATATATCAAGTCCAGTTCTCCTTAGGGCACATGCATTTTTTAAATGAAAATACACATAAAATGAGCTGAAACATCTTATTCAGCCTCTCAGTCTAGATAATATGCAGGTAGGTCTTCTATTCAGCCCGTACATTTGTTCATATAAAATAGTTCCAAAAATATTTTATCTGAAATTTATTACAGGCTGCAAATGGATTTTGTGTAATTGGTTGAAAGACATTTCTTATTTTCTCTCAGTTTGAATGTTAAATATGAATTATATAACTTGAATATGTTCAAATCACATATAAAATTTTTAAAAATCAATTTTTTTGTTCCTCTTCATCCCCAGTAATCATTGCTATTATTTTACCTTAGCTGGCAATTTTGTCAATGAAGCTTGAACCATGACAGATCCCTGATTATTTCATAAGAAATATTGCATTAATTTTTCTACTGTAACATCTGCAGTATCAAGCAGTTTCTAAGACAATTTATTATGGTATGGTACACAAGACATCATTCTCAAATCTGCAATAGGACCTTACGATAAGACCTACTCCCCTGTACATATACACTACTCATTTAAGCTTGCATCAGTGGAGAATTTCTCACTGGCAACAAGCTGGATTTTCATTCTACAGAACAACATTAACTTTTTCAACATGCTGGTTTTTTTTCAGGAAATGTGGATCATATCAAATCAAGAGTTTTGCTGCAAAAAAAAAAAAGAACAAAAACAAAACCACTTGTCTCATGTCTCAGGGCATGTTTCGATTTCATTACACACAGATAGAAGATGAGAATTCATTGTGTTGTATTTTAAAAAATCAGAATCATAGGTAGTATTCAAAAAAAAATCTCAGAGGTTTTTTGCTTCCCCATCAGAGCTGCTGACTTGCATTCCACCAGATATTGCTTGTTAAAATTTATGACAATAATAAAATGTTTAAGTCAGACTTACTTGTAGACTGCAGCATAGGCTGGAGAGCATGCAATTTAAATTCAGCGTAGTGACACACTGATAGTTATTTTGTAATGATTCCACCTATTAATCACAAACCAAATAGTGTCCCTGCTGTCTATATTTATTTTTCTTTGCAGAGATGAATTAACAGACATCAGTTTCAGCACCAGCCAGCCACATCCCATTCAGTTTGGGTTCATCTGCATTTCTGTTATGAGCTAAGAGGAATAACACACTCAGCACATTAACCATACAAACTGTTCAGAAAGGGTTGCTGATCTGAGAGCTGTGCTTTGCAACTTGGATGCGGCTGCTCTCTGCTGAGGAAAACTATTTTTCACACAGACCCTGGAAATTTTTATAACATACAAGTTTTATTTAGGCATCTTCAAATAACAGCATCCAGAGCCAATCACAATAATTGCCTAGTGGTTCACCCACTCACTCTTCATACCCCTTGTCTCACACCTCTTTAAATCTGACTAAATGCATTTACACTCATTGCACTTTTTATCAGGGAAAGAGGTGGACAGGTTTTGTGCTGAATAAATATAATAATAAATATAATTAAAACTCTGCACTCACAAGGTAGAGTACCCTGCAAGAAAACATTAAACAGCTACCATTTGGTGAGATGCATGTGTTCTCCAAGAAAAAAAAAACAGTAGACACATGCCAAGTATAATAATTATGCCCATAAACCAAGACAATGCCAAAACCCTATTTATTAACCATATCCCATAGACAGGTTTGATTTAGACACAGATGCTGGAACTGGATTTAGGCAAGTGTACCCCAGTGCCCTCTTATACCCCCTTCTCACACCATTGGGGCTTTCAGCTAAGATGAGGGAAGGGTGTGCAGGGCCAGAGAGACATAGCGTTCAAGGGCAGCTCATAAAGGAGGCAGAGGGAGGAGTGATGATCTGATGGAAATATCTGGACATTTAATCCTGAGTGCATTCATTGCATTATCTGATGGGTCAAGTATCACATAGTGACTCAGATGGTCTGAGTCATCCCAAACTGCATCACACCATCAGCTGGAGGCCTGTAAGAAGCACATTTATAGAAGATGGAAATTTTACTTCATTAAGCAACCTACACATTTTTGATTGGTCATGCTTTTTTTTCTGTTCAAAGCTTTCTCAATCACCTGGTGCTGTACAAAGTTTCTAAAAATCAAAGTAATTGTATCCTACTGAAACGAATATTGCTCATTTTTAATACCCAAAGAGGTATATTTCTATGCTACTGGTATATCTTAAAGAGGCTTAATTAATTCAAAGTTATTTTTCAGACTGTTTAGTTGGTCTTGGAGGAATTTTCAGTACTGTGAAATTATCAAAAGTAATAATATAAAAAGCAGTTTCCATTTTAGGAAAAGAATCCCAGACAGAGAAACCTGAATGTCCTTGCCTCTGTCTTAACATAATGATGACATATTACTCATCTACAATAGTTTACATGAAAGAGCTTTCTGTCCTTATGGCATTGCAAAGCCCCAAGCTGGATCAGATAGGAAAACAAAAACAACCATAGAGTCACAGAATGCTTTAGGTTGGGGGAGCAATCATCTAGTTCCAACCCCCTGCCTTGGGCAGGGACACGTCTTTCTAGATCAGGTTGCTTCAAGCCCCATTCAACCTGGCCTTGAACACTGCCAGGGATGGGGCAGCCACAACTTCTCTGGGCAATTTTAAACCAAATCTTTGCTTCCCATGGCACTCTGGTGGACAGTGGACATCTCCTGCAATATACAATTTAGGAATAAACACCTTCAACTCAAAGGGAGCTATCTTGATCAACAATCCTCCTTAGCTGACAACAAATTCTGACCTTCCAGGGCACTCAGCCTTCTGTTTAAACACCTACAGGGCAGGGGTTTGAGAAGCAAAAGGAATTACCCCATTTTCCCACAACTGCTGTCAGCACAACTTCTACTATCAGCAGGGAGAGATGCCAGGTGAGTGGAAAACACAGAACTGATAAGAAGCACAGACACTGTCAAAGTCCTAAAGACCTGGAGCTCTTCTGCCCCAAGTCTGCCCACCCTGATTGGGCTGAAGCAGGCACAGTGCCATGGGGTGATGAAACACATCTCAGGGAGCTTCTCCTGCTCAGTCCCAGCCCTGCAATCCCCTGGGATTCTGGGAACACTGCACTTACAGGTGAGAGTGAGAGTTTTCATCATTAATCAAGATACATGGTGCTGGCAGTTTTCTGCCTTTAACTGCCTAGAGCTGTTGATATTAGTATAATAAACTGATTTATTTATTTATGAACCATTAATAAATCATTACATTCTAACATTTTCTTTATGCTTTCTTCCATTAGCGGCTCCCCTTGTCTTTATTGACACGACTATTTCCAACCGACAAACATATTCAAAATAATTATTTCATGAAGAATGAAGAATGTAGTCTAAATCATTTACAACTAACAAATGCTCTTAGCTGTTAGCAGACAGCATCTGTTTATTGAAATAAGAGGCTCATTAAAACTTAGAATACACAATATTATCTGCTAACAGCAGGTCATGGGTCAGAAACTGCTGTCTACATCCTTAACAAGAATTAGCCAGGAGGATCATATCCATGCTCTTAAGTATTTATAAAAAAACAGAGAAGTTGAATTTTCCATCTTTCATCTTGGTTTTGGATAAGTATCTTTAAAACACTGAAAATGCTTATGGCTGTCTCACGGCTTCAGAAAAAGTGTCACAGCAGAAGACTACTGCTTCAGCATTTCCTTATAGCAGCTTTATTTTCCTCTGCATCAGAGCTCCTGGAAACACAAGGTTTCCAGAATAAAACTGACCAAGGTTATCTTGTATTTGAGTCACCAAAACTTTGTTGGCAGTAACAAAATAAGATTTTGCCTTCATGGAGACAATTAATTTTGGCTGCTGGTTTGCCTAGGCCAGTGAAAACACTGAAAATGTTTTAAGCTTCCCCCACCACACATTCCCCAAGAACAGTATTATCTGCTACTTTGTAACTGAACTCATTCTAATATTTCATAATGGAAGAATCTAAAGAAAAAAAAAAGAATGTTAAATTCTCCATTTTTAAAAAGTCAATAAAGCTTTTTCAGATGTTATATTTTCTTTCAGGAAAACACAAAGCCAGGACTTTTTCGTAAATTCCAATATGTACTCACATACCACCTATATAATGACTTCACAGCTGAAGAAGGTGATTTACTATAGGGAAAAAAGCTTCAGATGCTCTTTGGTTGAAGCACCATACTTTGTTTTGAGATAGTTATAGATTAATAGTCTGGCTCACACATTTTCAGCACAGTTCAGTCAGCAGTTTTAAAGTCCTAGGTTAGTTAAAGTAGCATATTTCCCAAGTAGATAAGCATTTCAGAAAAAATCACACTGCATGATAGTGATTTTTTCTCACCCTTTTAGTTTTTTTCAAACCTCCAGATTTCTATAGTGTCACTCTAGGGAGTGGGTCAGCAAACATCTTCATATGGTGACCCTCAACATGACTCCATTAGAAAGGAATTAGAGCAAGCCCAGGGCCTTTTAGAAACATCACTTCCCTTGCCCTCAAAATGGACAAATGGTATTCTCAGTTTCTGCTTTTGCTATTTATACAACCCCAAGTTGGACTTTTTTACATTAGTATTAATATTGGCTATTATAAATGCTAGTATTCTTCTGTATACCTGGTTCTCTCAAAGGAA
Source organism: Forpus xanthops (assembly GCA_032466535.1). Taxonomy (NCBI): domain Eukaryota; kingdom Metazoa; phylum Chordata; class Aves; order Psittaciformes; family Psittacidae; genus Forpus; species Forpus xanthops. Next base: position 14,483 of record JASSUY010009859.1, on the reverse strand, counting down.
AAAGTTCAGGCAAATTCACCCAAAAACCAGTTGATTGTATCCCATTACAAACTTGTGCTGCTTCTTCCTAACATATACAATTCCAGAGTACAATGAAAAAAGATAGAAAAACTTATACTATTAGAATTTCTTGTATTAAGACATCTTCTAAACATGATCTTAAATGCTACTGGTAGTAATGAGGTTACATGCCCCCTGTAGCAGATATCTTTCTGTACCTGCATTGTTTCCCCCAGTGTCATAGAAGGATGGAGCCAGATGACAGATGTTGGTGTTATGGTACAGGGACAGACCCTGAGAAGCAGCAGAAGAATTTGTTTCTCACAATACTGTACTGTTTATTTAGGAGGCATCTGTCAGGACATTGCTGGAAAAAGCAACAAAATATGATGCTGTCACACAGGTCACTGAATGCCATCAGATACCAGATTAATTTCCACGCAGTACCAAGATCTGCTCTAGAAACCTAGAGCAGAAAGGTTGGGTGTGCAAGAGCAAAGCTGAGCCATCCCCTCATGGACATGCTTGCAATAGACAGATAAGGTCAGCTTGAAGGCAGAGTTTCTAAATGATAGATCTATTTCTCCCTCAAAACCTTTTTTCAAATGAAAATGTAAATCTGACAAAGATGCTTTGCACTGTTTAAAAATGAAAACAACTTTTTTATCCCCAAACATACAATTTTCTGCTCATAGAGATCTCATCTGTAACTACAAGCTGCTGCAAATGATCTTACGATCATTAACTGTCAAATCCTGAAAAAGCATACTTACTGCCCTCAGTTTTCAAATACTCCACCTTTCTAACTACCTAAGCCTACCTACAGTAAAGCTATTCAGATCATATACCACAGCTGCTAAAGGCTTCAGTTCCTATAATGTAAGCCAACTATATTTTTTATTATGATACAAATTATATCAACTATCCCTACTACAATTGAGACTGAAGAAGAGGACACTAAAACCAAAACATCTTTAATGAGGTAACAGTACAGCCATTGCTAATGATGATTACTTGTATTATCCTTGCAATCATTTTTAATGAATGCTCACTAACACAAACTCTTCACCAGCTCAACTTCCCTAAATTAATCTCATCAAAATAATAAGCAGGATTTAATAAATTACCATGACCTTAGCATAAGTTTACTTACTGCTTTATCATTAGGATTATTTGTTGCAGCTATTAAGAGAATATTTTTTTTTCATCGTTTGTTAAGAAGTCACATCTAAAATACTCATTCATGTGTGTGTATATATATACAGAGGTATTATTTCTCTTCACTTATAAAATGTTTCTGTTTTCCCAGAATATAAGTAAGGTTTACTAATCACTCATAAATTAAAGATGGAGCTAAGAAACATTTCACACCTCCATCCTTTCAGGGGATCAAAGTGACCCTATCGTATGGACCTACACTCACTTGCAAGTGAGTAACATGGAAATATCCAGTCTCAAAACTGCTTGACTCACAGACATTAGCAGCTTGTCTAGACAGCTATTTTAGCAATGATATAAATTGGTGCTATATGTCGTAGCAATCCGACTGCTCCTTTTGCAATGTCTGAAAATCTTCTGTAATAGGTAGGTAATGAGAACAGAGGATATAAGCTCTACATATCCATCTAATGGCACATGGTTTTGTTCACACATGAGAAACCCATACTGATTTAATTCTCCTTACATTGCTTGTAAAAAAAAAGAAAGTTTTTAAAAGGGTAAAAAAAAAAAGCCCCTGGGGACAGTCTGTAAACAACAACTTTTCAATTTGAATATCCTGACAGCAAGTTGAACTTGAGTGAGCCCTGCTGCACCCCTGAAGATTACAATTACCCTAAGTTCATAAGGAGACAATAAAAGTAATACATATATAAAATCCACAGGAAGTTCAGAATCGAGGGCTTTAATTAGAATATAGGTACTAATAATATTAGTACTAGCTTCAAAAAACAAGCGACTCACGAAAATATCACATGCAAAAGCCTAGATATACAACTTTGGGCCTCCATACTTTCAGATTTTCAAATTTCTCCCAAGTGAACGGAGTTTCACAACGAGATTACCCTGCAGTGAAACATAAAAGATTTCACACCTTTCAGAGCTGCTGATTGGAGACACCAAGACAAGAACTGTGCAAATGAAACAAGCTAATGTTCTGGTCAACTGTGGATCTACAACATGTTTAATTTAAAATGAAATCCATATCCAGCAAAGAACAGAAACTGTAACTTTTAGTTCTATACATAATTTATAACAACCTTAAGGCATTTGCAACATCTGAAATTAAATAGGAAATGAAATTATTCCCTAAAGGTGCTGGCACTGATGTAAGAAATGTGTTTAAAAATAAGTATACAAATAGTTCATACTGTTATTGTGTGTATTACTCAGCAGAACTCGTTACCAGTCCCTTGACATACTTCTCAAGATACTACCTTAAGCATCTTGAACTTAAACTACCTCAATGCCTCCAGCATGCTCCCAGCTGCCCTTCAGAGCAGCATTCTTGGTGTGGCAAATTGCTTCTCCTGTCGTAAATCTATAAAAAACACACAAAGGATTTACAATCGCTGAAGACTAAGTTAAAGCTTTCTTTTTTTTTTTAATTAAGTGCAGAAACTAAATCTGCTATAATTATAAATGAAGATATTCCCTCTCCACTGAGATCTGCCTCAGGTAACCCTCAGAATTTTAGGAAATATGCTGACGCTCTCAGATCTCAGCTTGAACCAAGAAAATTATTCCCCCTTGTAAAAACAGAAAAGAGTGGATACCTGCAACCTCGAAGCTTCCATCAGGAAAGCAATGGGAACCTGCCAAACCAGGCAGGGTTTTCAGCACACACCTCCGCTCCAGGGTTGCGGAGCAAGCCTCAGCTTTGGGTTGGTGAATGCTCTTGGCCCACAACTGACAAAAGATAAGAATTCAAGAAAGTGGAAAGAATTCATGGCCAGTTATAATGGAAGGTGTAGCACAAGAGCGATCGACAGTTTTAGTAGGGGAGCACTGCACCAGACCCATTATTGCCTTTCTCTTCCTACTGAAGTAAACATTTTAGTACAGCTGTATTTATTTAAATGCCATACTGGCACCTAATAATATTTGGTAGTTATGATGTAATATCTCATGAGTTCATCCCATGAATTTGCCCATTGCACGAAACTATTTGCCCAAAACCAAACTTGATCATAATGAGAGCTTGCACTGGCAGAAAAATTAAGTGGAAATATTCTTGTCATATCAGTGTAAAACTAATGATGTCACAGCTAGCAGTGACATGTAGGGATATTTATTAAAGTATAGCCAAATCTCAAGGCCATGGGGCAGGGTTGTTTTGGGGTTTATTTCTATACCATTTTGATATTAGCATCCTGTCTAATCTGCCTCAACATTACCTGCTCAGTTGCAGTATTTAGCAGCTATGCTCACTAGAAAAAATCAGCTTTAGGAATGTGAGAATATAAGTCAACAGTCATTAATTAAAAAACTAACTGAAGAGCCAATACCATTGGGTTAACATATTATATTGTTAGAAGAGCCATGAAACCACAGTGTAAGCAATAAGTGGACCAAAATATTTTAAAAATTGCTTGATGGGATGGCTTATCTGTTTAGACAAAACGACCTGAATTAGAATTTATAATCTGGTTTGAAATGAAGCAGGGTGAAGTAATAACTGTGTTGTGGTAGAGTGCAGCTCTGACAGCCAAAAGAGTTGGAAGGAGCAAGGCTGGGGTGAGAGGTAGGTAACAAGTCACGACAACCAGTCCAGTATTGTCCAGCCCTGACATTCCAAAGCCAACCCAAACAGCTAAAGATTCATTCACTGCTATCTCTTTCACACCATTGTACCACTTGTGCTATAGTACATGACGAGTCTGGCGTAGGTACCTAGCAAAAGTCTTGCAACACACTTCCCTACATAAAACTCATTCTGAGACTTCATTTGCATCCTACCTGTGTCAAAGGCAAGATTTGCTCTGTCAGGAGAAGAAAAAAAAAATAAGATGATAAAAAAAAAAATCCAGCTTAGGTAGAAGAAACATCTCAGTGCTTTGGAATCAGAATTTAATTACTTCCTTCAGCTGGGGCTTTTGTCCCTCAGAAAGTCTCAGCTTCTTCCTCCTCTATTGTTTCTGAACTTTTTCAATTATCTTGGGGGGGCATCAATTTGCTTTGAAAGTCAGGCATTAATTTAAAACAATGGTTTTAGCAAGTCTACTTGTTTCTTTCTGAAGGTCTTTTTAATGGCATAAGCATCTGCACAGCCCATCAATCTTCTCTCCCTGATATCTCAAGAGCTATCTCTGTCATTATATAAGGGCTGCTTCAAGAGCATTTACTAATTCTAAAGATTCAGATATCTCATTATGTATTACCTGGAGAGCATCTTACTGACTGGGGACACATACTTAAAGTTGGCTACAAATGTCACCAACTTTATTTTTCCTCTCTCACACATACACATCAAAACACACACACAGACACCAGAAACCATCACATATAATGTAAATATTGTAAAATAATACTTTATTATTTAGAGATTAACAGTATTATCATCATACTGGGCAAAGGAAAATGCTTTAGGAGTGAGAACTATATAGGGGCATTCATATTACATAGAGATACGCCCTTGTCACTCCCTTACAGAAAATTTGTCTGCACATGCATCCTGTGAAATACTACAATGCTAAATTAAAATATTAATTGAAACCACCCAGTCAATCTACCATACTGGCATTCATGACTGTTTGTAACAGGTTTTTGTTAATGAACAAAGATTTGCTGGAAGGAGTGGAAAAACGAGACACACAGATCTTCATCCTCTGCCAGGCATGGACATAACTACTCTCCTCTCAGGCCATTTTCTCTACCTAGAAAAGAAGCAGATACTTGCAGGTACCCTGACACCTGCCTTTGTTACCAAAATAGTAAATAAAAGTAATAGAAATTTAAGACTAGAGAATAAAAATCAGGAGGAAATTAGCAACCTGAATAACCCAAAATTTCCAAAATGGTGCCAGGAAGAATTTTTTTTTTCCCTGAAGGTGCAAGCAGTTTTTGCTGCACATGAATAAAACCATTCTACCTGCACTTCAAGCCCCATCCTGACAGCACAACAACCCAATCACTACACACTTCAGCCATGCTTTGCAAAAGCTTTGCTTTTCACTCACTGCCGTGGTTTAAGCCTTTCAGCCATGCAGTTTTACTCACTCACTCCCCCCTTTTAATTCCTCCCTCTCCCAGAGGGATGGGAAGGAGAATTGAAAGAATGCAACTCCCACAGGTTGAGATAAGAACAGTTTAGTAACTAAAGTATAACACAAAACCACTACTGCTACCACCAATAATAATGACAAGGCAAATACA
>JASSUY010009858.1:2657-16141 GCA_032466535.1 Forpus xanthops | reverse complement strand
TCTGCACTTGTTCCAACAGTTCCATGTCCTTTTTATGTTGAGGACACCAGAACTGCACATAATACTTCAAGTGAGGTTTCACAAGAGCAGGATAGATTACCTCCCTCAACCTGCTGGTCACACTCCTTTTGATGCAGCCCACATTATGATTGGCTTTCTGGGCTGCAAGTGTACGCTGCCAGCTCATGTTCATTTTTTCATCTACCAACACCCCCAAGTCCTTCTTTGCAGGGCTGCCCTGAATCTCATCTCTGCCCAACATGTGACTGTGCCTGGGATTGCTCTGACCCAGGTGGAGGACCTTGCACTTGGCATGGTTAAACTTCATCAAGTTGGCATAAGCCCAACTCACAAGCGTGTCAAGGTCCCTCTGGATGGCATTCCTTCCCTCCAACACAACTGAACCACACAGCTTGGTGTCATCGGTGAACTTGCAGAGGGCGCACTTAATCCCACTGTCCATGTCACTGACAAAGATGTTAAACAAGACCGGTCCCAGCACTGATCCCTAAGGGACACCACTCGTTACTGTTCTCCAGCTGGACATTGAGCCATTGAGCACAATTCTTTGCGCGCAGCCATGCAGCCAATTCTTTATCCACTGAGTGGTCCACCTATCCAATTGATGTCTCTCCAACTTAGAGACAAGGATGTCATGTGAGACAGTGTCAAACACTTCACATAAGTCCAGTCAGGTGACATCTACCCCGTCCATCAGTTCTGTAGCCCCATCATAGAAGGCCACCAGATTGGTCAGGCAGGATTTCCCCTTAGTGAAGCCATACTGGCTGACACCAAGCACCTTGTTGTTTTTCATGTGCCTTAGTGCACCTTCCAGGAGAATCCGCTCCAAGATTTTGCCAGGCACAGAGGTGAGGCTGACTGGCCTGTAGTTCCCCAGCTCGTATCTTGAACTCGATCACCTCATGATCACTACTGCCAAGGCTGCCTTGGAGTGTCACATTTCCAACCAGACCCTCCCCGTTGGTAAGCACAAGGTCAAGCATGGTACCTCTCCTTGTTGCCTCCTTTATTCCATAATCCAGCTGCGCCTTGAATTTCATTTCAGTTATTAAAAACAGGAGTCATCTTTATCTCATCATGAAAAAAAATTTTATTCTACGGTATAAGTGTACCATGTTCACTGTACTTGCCCCTGCAACATTCCAGCTGCTGTTTGCTTTGTCCGACCTGCAGCTGCTTTATCCAGACGACTGACTTACACTGGTTTATAGATTCTCAAAATAATCTCATTTGTCTCAAGTAAGCATTCTTAATGCACCAAAACCATTTGTAAACCTAGATATGAACAGTGTTTTGTTTTTGTCTAAACTTTCATTTCCTTCTCACAAATTTCATAGCAACCATGCATCCTAACTGCATTCTCTAATTTTATTTTCTCTGAATGTATTTAATATTTAATTAGTTTAAGGCATTTTTCTTCTATTTTTACTTCCCAGTCCAGGTAAGAACTAGACCCAAACCTGACAGACGAGCAGACTGTTAAAACCCCATGCAGAAAAATAACACAAGAACCACACCTTGGCAAAATTAACAACCCATTTATAACACGCTTCCTAAAGAAAGGACTAAAATAGCTTTCACTACAAGCAAGTGTACTGGAAAATAAAGTTGCAGAATTGCTGTATCATTTTAGTAAATAACGCAGATCTATGGCTAGCCTAGAATCTTGTTACAGAACTCTAGAACACATGTGACAGTTAAAAAAAGAACAAAAAAAAAAACCACACCAAACCAACAAAACACAAACAATGGAAACTGCACAGAGATAAACCCTGGAGACAGAATTCCTTGTGGAAAGAAGCATATTTACATACACACACAGAGACACGTAGTATAGAGTGAATTTTACCCATAGGATTACTGCCTCCTAATGCACGTAGGTTCACCTGTCCTATAACTGGGAAATTAACTGACAACAAACCTATGAAGTAATCCTGTCATATACTTCAGCTCAGATTGAGACTAAAACTGCACCTTACAGACAGGAATACCATGTTGAAAAGAAGAGGTTTTGCCAGGATCATACCAGAGCACAGATACCATACTTTTCGTACACACAACACAGGTATAACTCCTTTCCCCACTCACAAACATTGACAACAAGCTGCTACATGAAGTATCACCATCATTAACATTACTTTCAAACAAAACAGCTTTTAAAAAAAAATATAAAGAAAAAAAAGTCACCTTTGCTGGAACATTAAAAAGCAGCAGTTCATGGCTCTGAATTATCCACACACGAAGTACCAGACAACGTCTAAACTTAGTCCATAATTTTTCATTGTTTAGTCTTGGAAAGACACAAGTAACAAGTTATCTAACAAAGCATTATCTTCAGATAATTCCTCTTGAGGAAGTTTGCAATATAAATGTTTTACTATTCACTCTGCTTCACCATTACCATTATTTATTTAATTACTATTCACCACCTTTCCTTACAGTCTTGCCCACACTGGCAGTGCCATTTTCCGAAGTCCTTACATGCCCTGCTGACCCCCTACAATTTGGATCAGGTTCCCATCTTTTAAGGTCTAAGTGCTTTATGAAACACAAGACAAATCAATCACTTTGTAGTCAAAGGCACAAACGATTTAACAGAGCAAACCAGGAAACACACAGCTGCACAAGTAGGTATTTCTAACGCACAGATTTTAAACCCTTGAAAGCAGGGTACAGATATTAGCAACTGAGAACTGAACACCACATGAACAGTCTGCTTTCCTCTTTCTCCCCTCTTTCCGTTTTCTCTTCCAGTGACACAAGCAAGCAGACTGGAGCTTGCAGGTGGAAGAGGAAGAGGAAAACACAGGTGAGAAGGCAGTAGGAACCTCCCAGTCACTAGGCTGGCTGAGCTACTCATTGAGTCACAATGAAGTGTGGCATGAGGTGGCTGCTAACGCCTTTCCCCAAAGGTCTCACACTACCTGAAGTACTTATACTCCAGTAAGGCAGGGAGTAGTTATAACTTCATTTTCTTTAACAAACACCAGAAGAACCTGTTCCTAAACATGGAAATAAAATCCTACAGCTCATTTACAAGAGTATCTTGGGGCACCAACAGCTTTTTCTTCTGAAAACCGTGAAATCCAACGTGAAGGTGTAGAGCCATTTCATGACAGACAACCACAGAGCCCCTTCCGCACCCAGGAGCACTCTACAAAACTGCTATTTCCAAGCAACAGGGCAGTCCTTGAAGAGCCGACTTCAATTTAACCTCTTTTAAGCGCTGTCATGGCTGTGTATATCCTACCCAGTTTATCCCGGAATAAGACAAAAACATTTCCACGCAAGTGCTGTCATCACAGGCACTCGAAGCACGGCCACAAGCCGGGGCAGCCGCTTCCTGCCACCCTCAGACACAACCAGAGCACCGCAGCCACCTCCAGCCTGTGTCCCACCCCAGGCTCCCCGCAGAACCGAGCGGTTCGGGCCGGGCCACCTCTCCTCGCACCCGCGTTCTCCCGCAGTAGCTCTGTCACGGTGCGCGGCTCCTAACTCGGCTCCAGCCGCGCCAAGGACCCCGGGCCCACCTCAGCCATCACGGAACCCCCGACCCTCGGGCACCGCACCACGGGGATGCGCTGCCTGAGCGGTAACGCTCCCTGCTGGTCTGCATCACCTCCCACAGAGCGGCCCCAGGTAGCTCCCAGCCAAGTAGACGAGAGAGGGGGACGCGGAAAGAGACACCGCACTCACTCTGCCACACCAAGCTCTTCAACCCCCACAACGCGGGCGCCATCTTGCTCGCAGTCCCGGTCACCTGCCGCCGCCACACCTCTCCCTTCCGCTGCCCTCCCCCGGCCCCGTCGCTCCCTCTTTCCGTGGGGCCGGGCGCGGAGGAGGGCGCTGCCTGCAATGTGGGGCGGGACGGGGCGGAGCAGGCTGCCGGCAGTCCAGCCAGCCCCTGGAGGGTGCTGCCACCTGCAGCTCCAGATGTCTTTGGGACGGTGGAGCTTGGAGTTCCCTCTGAGGAAGTCCCGGGTAACGCGGGCTCGTCCGCGGAGGAAGAAACTTCCCATTGCTCGTCAGGTGAACCACGGGAGGCGGGAGCCATCTCCCGAGCGAGGCTTCTTGCGGGTCCCCTCCCGGTGGAGAGATCCCCTCGCCATAGTGACTCATGAAAACGACTATAGGCTGCCTCCTAAACTTAGTGTAAGCCATTGAAGAAAACACTATGGCTTCATGGAAAAGTACCGTTTCTTGACGTCCTAAAATCGTCTGAGAGAAGTTATAAAGGTGTGTTGTCAAAGGGGAACCAGCTGCTGGTACAGATACAAAGAAATGAGAAGTATTTTTTTTTTTCCACAACGCAAAGCAAGAGGAAGAGTGGTTTCCAGATGGTATGGCCGTGTTCCATTCAAAGGGGAGTACAACCAGGGCATCGTTCCTAACAGAGGAAGAGATCCTTGTAAGTGGACAAAAATGCCGACTAGATAATAAGCTAAAGAGCAAATTCTGAATTTATATTGGGCATAATTATTTTATAAAGGTTGTAAAAACAATGCAGAAACTGCATCCTGTAACAGAAGGGAAAAAGTCTTACTGCCCACCTGCCTTAAAGTTCAGTGCTATGTCAGACTTGCTTCACCATGGCCTTGTGGCTTCAATCCAGTAGAGAGGAGGGCATAATGCAATATGACCTCCCCTCCAAGGGAGTAAACCTGCTGACATAGCACTGCTGGTCACAGCAGGGATCTGCATGAGCTGGTCCCCATGGGAAGGCTGGAACAAAGTTCTGGCAAGATGTGTCACGCAAAAAGTAAAACATTACTATTTACTGGGCTGCTTTTCAACTGCCTAGGAATGGTGAGTGCCATTCACTCGCCTTAAAGCTGTTTTCAAGAACTGTATTGCACTCTTTGTAAAAGTAAAGTTAGGGTTGAAACTGACGGCTTATACATTCATATTTTGTTACTACTGCACTTTTGCACTGTTTGCAAATGACTGAAAAACAATTCGTTAGGAGCTAACATCTTTCAAAGTCTATGAATAGCTCAAAACTGGATATAGATAGATTAAGGGAGGAAAAATAAGTACACAACCTGCATACCTGTACCAACTCTCAACTCGCCCCACCACCACAGAAACATTAAAAAAAACCCACATGCCAGAAGTATGATCTCCTAAGTGAAAATAATTCCAGTGTTTTATACTTTCTTAGTTTCATATTTTATGCCTACAGCTCCTACTGCTTTCAGTGTCAATAATGACTCGTTCAAAATACAAGGAATGCGAGACTGCAAGAAATCATCTCAGAAATCAGTCGTTCTCTGTTGATAGTACATGTTCCTGCATACACTGCACTGTAAAGAGTCTGAAATGCTTAATCTTTGCAGTCATGCTGTTGCAGTATATGGACACTTATTGTAGCATAGTCTTTCTTGTCCAACAAGCATTTGAACCTATTCATGTGTGGAATACTCTTGACACTGATTGTATATTCACATGCAGATTATAGCCTTTTTTTTAATAATTAGACTACAGCTGTAGGGGTAGCCATCATCACATGAGATCAAGCAGCAGTTGTTACAGTAATTAATGGATTACAAATGTGAACAAGGGAAATAGCACTCCAAATTCAGTGGAATGCCTGTCATCTGAAATATAGGTCACTTGGTAAGGCACTGAACAATCTTCTTGTCAAGAGTTGACTAAATCCAGGAATGACTGAAATGTTTTTGATGATTTTTTCCTTTTTACAGCTTTCTCAGTGTCTATATGCAATGTGACATCATGAAGGATTTGTCTCAGATGGCCCGTTTTCAGGAGCCTCTTCTCAAAGAGTCACAGCTACAGCTGTGAATATTGTAGGCCATTGATTTCTGGCTCATTTTAGTGATGTTACACTGAAAGGAACTCTGACTTCATTAATTCCCAATACTATTTATGCTACACAAGCAGAAGCTATAGACAAGAACAGAATTACTCTTGCAGAAACACAGAGTATGCAGTAAACAGGTTAGTAATAAAAACTGAAATATATTTTCCATTGACCTTTGTAGAATTGGGATTTTGTCCTTGATATTTCATTGTACTGGTACAGAATAGTTGCCATTCCTGCTAAAGCCTTTTGCTGGTTCTCCTACCAAGTTAAATATTTGTATGATTAGCTCCTCTTTCCCTTTGCTTTTGATGCTGATAAACAGTATTTTTCACTCACAAAATGACTTGCAGCATATAAGTAATCAATGGATATGGAAGAAGAATCTACCTCAACAGAAGTGCTTTTTTGTTTCAACACTGAAATGTAATTGAAAAAAAATCTGTTGAAATTCTGTTTTTAAAACAATTTAAATGATAATTCTTAGAAATAGCCATTATTTTTCTAGTGAAATTTGTTGGTTATATAAGTAATTATTGCAGTAAAAACTGAAAACAAAAAAGAAACAGTGTTTATCCTGGTAAGTATAAAAACTCTATTGCTGGCTTAGCTAGAACAGGTATTAATGTTGTAAGATTTATTTCTGATATAAATCGTGCTATCTACCCTCTCCTTGTCTGTTAGGTGAGCAACTCCCTTAGACTTGCATAAGAATTTCCTGCACAGAACTTTTTAATTGATTGTTACTAAAAACAGTAATTTCAAAGGAAAAATAAAAACAATCCATAGTGCTTGCTTGCCCGCTCCAGGATCATGAAGGGCACATCAAAAATGTTCTGTAGACATGGCCAAATAGAGTATATGTTACTGTTTTTACCAAAAAAAGAGGGTATCTGACTGTAGCTAAGAAAATGCTTGGGACTACGAGAGCAGACAGAATGCTCAGGAGTTGTATAACTGTGTGATAATAATAATAATGCTAAGTCTCTGAAATCTCAGATTTGCTGCCTTGCTGTAAATACTTGTCTCAAGATGCATAATTTTTTTGTCCCAAATATTTTTTAACTTTTCTTAATGTAGGTGGGATACACTTTCATTTTATCTTTTTTTTTAATTCTAGTGAGGTTTTTGCACCCTTGCTTTACCAATACGCTAATTCTACTCTGAAAATCCTGAATACTGAACATAAATTACTTGTGGTTAAGGAATACACTCTCTGTAGCTGTTTTTATTACTGCAGTTCACAACAGCAGTACACAAGGGCTCTTTCTGAATGTCCTGCAGCATAGCACAATAGAAAAGCATTTAATTGCAATGTTTGATGTTTCATGTTATTGTGTATCTACTTATATCTGCTCTGAGCAGGGGGATTGGATAAAATTACTTCCCATAGTCTCTTCCAAACTGAATTAGTGTAAGTTGCATTGATACAGAAATGCCTATGGTTCAGCATACTGTTTCAGACTGCTTTGTATAAACATCCACTTCTATCTATTGCTTTGTGCATTGCTTTCTACAAACATACAGTATAGTTAATTTGATATAAAGGCAAAACAGACCTCTCAGTGTAACCTTGGTTGTTATTTTCAGTAGTGGTTTCAAAGGTACTGTATTTTTTCTCAATTCAGACACAGCCAGTGAGTTTCATACCAATACATAAAAGGGTTTTCACATAAAGGCTTCTGGATGCCAACTGCTATTCAAGATGGCATTCTGACTGTCATCCAAGCCTCCTATTTGTGAGCACAGACAGTGCCATTTCCTTCTAAAATACTGCCCGATGCCCCTGTTTTTGTTCACAGGGGCTCCTTAAGCAGATCTCTTTTTCTTTAAAACATTAAGGTAGCATGTATTTTGTTTCGTAAAAATCATACTCACTTTACAGCTAAATTAAAGTAGCATCCTATGTAAAGCCGGGTAAAGTGCTGTTTTCTTGAACAAGACACAGCAACTGTTCAAGCTGACTAGAGTATTTCTCTATATTCCCAATTTTTATTCTACAAACTTTTAACTTCAATAAACACTCTGTGATTACAATTGGCTTCATTTCTTTTTAGAATGATTTTTCTTCAGTTTCTTGTGCACTTGAATCAGCTGAAGATCAGTCTTTGCACAAGCTGTATCAAAATGTTCACTATCTTAATTGTAGTAAGAGAGCACTCGCCACTTTCAGGTCAAAGATCGTTTCTTAAATACCTGGATTTTGCCTGAAAATAAACTGTTTTTTCACTGTAGTTCCCAACCATGGCAGAGGAGGCATGCTGAAGAGCTGGAACCAACAGTCTGTCTTCCCTTGACAGAAGGTTGGCCTTGCAGATTCTGCCCAAGGACATACTTGTTTCAGAAACTTCTAAGCTGAAGGTTAAAATTAAAAAGGCAAAAAGAAGCCTCTAGTGGCAAATGAGGTAAGTAACAGTTGTCATTACTCTGACGGAAACCACACACTGCCCTAGCAGCCTTCAAGGACAGTTATCATCAGATACCCAGGGCATTTCTTAAATGGCCAATAGTTTTTCTCCTCCAATGTTAAATGACAGCAAAGTACTTTAGTTTCACACTGCAATGAAATGAACTTCTTGAAGCTCAAGCTTTGTTTCAATGTATCAAAAATATAAATAGACGATAAAATCAGTATTAAAAGATACTGAATGCTAAGGGTGGTGGGGACAAGAGACTAAAAAACCCTCAGAAAACAGAGCAGAAGGAAAACAAAATTGAGTTTGTTACTTCTGCTTTTTTGAATACTCTGGAGTGACATGCAGTTAGAAATTCAAAGCCTGTTTGTTCTCTCCTGGAGTTTTTTTTTTTTAAAAAAAAAGCCCTAATATTTAAATATATGCCTAAATGATCTGCATCACACAGAAGTGAAAAAGGCACAAATATCAATTTATTTCTACCTGCAAGTCTCTTCATGATCATGAATGAGTCACACTTAATGTTCTTCCTATTTTTGGGCTGCTGCATTTCTTCCTTTGCTACATCTTCTTACAAGGCACTTAGTACACAAAATCCCTTATTCTTACAAAGTGTCACTTAGACTGAAAATGAAATGTAGATGAACCCAAACACTCTTCAGCTGGCAATGCAGGGAACATGCAGGGAAAAGCTGACACCCAATACAAACGAATTAATTGAGAGTTTATTCCAGATGATTCTCCTCACTCAGTATACAAGTCATCAGAATAATCTATCAAATAGACTCGGACTTTAATGATACGACTTCTTTTCTGTAACGCATTTTGGTTTTGCTTCTAACAATCTGTTTAAAAAAAAAAAATCTGCCAGATGAAATGTTCAGCACAAACTGCAACCCTTACTATTTGTAGAAAACATGACTTAAAAAAGGACACTATCAGGTAATTCTTAATGTTTACACTTACAAAAATGCTTTGGAAGCTTGAAACTGAAATCCTTTGTAATAGTTTTCTTCTTCCTACTTCCCTTTTCCAACCTTCAATGCCTTTATTAGCCCAGGATTATCATAAATGACAGAGTGCAGCTGCTGATTAAAAACATCAGAAGACCAGAAATGGATAAACTGGTTTGTTTGTTTTTTGTTTTTTGTTTTTTTTTTTTAAAAAAAGTAATATGGAAGCTTACATGGATTTTTTTTTAACAAATAAAACGCATAGATGGCTACGGGACTCATCTGCCAACCTTTACAGTGTCTGCTTGAGGTAGCCTTTCTGAAGAATTACTAAACAAGCCCCAACATAGTCTAGATCCTTGCATCAAAACCACTATGTCCTTGAAAGTCCACTCTCAATTTAATACCAGTGGCAATCAACATAATACATTTTAAAAGCTTCTGAAAAAACAGCAGGTACAGTGGACATCCATGGTAGTTCTAGATCTGCAGCCCTCAGTGTACACTGTATGCACATAAATATCTCAGCTATAATACACATTCAAGATCCATCCCTAAATTCTGCATTATGTAAAGCACAGCCACACTAACTTCAGGATACAACCCATAATTCCACATCTACAAAATCAAAGTAGAATTAGTGGCAGTTTATTGCCTCATACAAATTTAACCAACATGGCAACCATGCCAAAGGAATTAAAACATTTTCAGGACATATGTACAGACTGTACATTTCAGAAACATCTGAACAATAAAAATGCAAGAACAATCTTTGCATTACAAATTAAACGCAACAAATGGTTTGAAACCGTCAATGCATTGAATGGGTTTTACAAAGGCACTTCCCTACCCAGAATAGGAAATGACAATCTGCAGCCTAAAGGGAGGTTGGAGAAGAGTGCTCATCAACTACTGCACAATCTCAACTTTAAGAAAAAATAAGCAGGATTTAATCAAACATTTATAGGATTCAATGTGATCCACTTCTGAAAGAGTTCACACAGTCTCATCTTTGTTTTTCTGTTGCTTTTCTTGGCTCTCTTGTTCTGTACTTTGGCTCCTTCGACGGTCGTGTTTTTCTGAATGGTCCTTGCTGTCACTGTGATCATGTTTGTGGGAACGTTCTTTGCTTCTGCTACGCTTCTTGGACTTCTCTTTGCTGGGACTCTGATCTCGTTTTCTGGACTTGTCAGCACTATCTGTTCTTCCTCTGCTTCTGCTTCTACTTCGTTTATTTGACTTCTCTTTACTTTCATTTTTATGTTTACTTGATTTCTCTTTGCTCCTGCTTCTGCTGCGCTTACCTGTGTTCTTACTTCGGCTCCTACTCCTATGCTTTCTTTCCCTGCTTCGACTTCTACTGTGTTTTCTCTCCTTTTTGGAATCCCTCTTGTCATCCCGGTGTTTCTTGTCATCCTTGTCATCTTTGTGTCTTCTCTCTTCTGTATCACCCTTACTTTTCCTTTCTTTTGATCTTTCTCTAGAGCGATCTTTTTCCCTCTCACTACCTCTTTCCTTCTCATAATCTCTCTCCTTTTTTCTGCTCCGTTCATTCTCTTTCTCTCGCTCCCTGTCCCTGTCTCTTCTATCTCCTTTCCTGTCACGACTTCGACTACGGCTTCTGTATCTGTCCCTGCTTCTGCTTCGCCTTCGTTCTAGTGTGCGATCAGTGCTTCGAGATCTCCGCCTTTCTTTTTCTCTCTCTTTAGCTTCACGTTCTAATCTCTGCCGTTCTCTTTCTCTTTCTAGTTCTCTATCAAAGCTAGATGATCCATGACCTTCCCGATGATGACTTCTGCTTCTGGATCTTCTGGGAGACCTCCTGGGACTGATGGATCGTCTTGGAGACCTTTTAAAACAAAAGATATTAAATGTGAAATACCACCTTCTGAAGTTAAGTGACCTTCTTTAGTTTCCAATTTATACTTTATGTAAACAGTCATTATTTAATCTCAAATACCAAATATTGTCTGATTATTTTAATCCATTAGCATCCATAAACTGTTTGTCTATTGCCTTAAAGCGTATCCCGGCGAAAAGACAACATGTTACTGGTAATCATTAGTTCTGTATTAAACTTCTGACATTCTTTTAACACATAAATGACCTTGAACGTCTACGTTCCACATGCCGATCTATTTCTTCCATTCCCTCCTTGCACTCTTTCTTGATTTTTCTAGGTCTGCTTTTAATTTGCTGGTCAATGGCTTTCTGGACTGGCACAGGAATTCTTGGAAACAACGTGGAAAACCATTCAAGCTTAGTGAGGAAGGAACGAAGCATCTCCCCGATGGTCATGACACAACCTCCACCTGCCTTCACATCCAGGTCCTACAAAATACAAGCAAAAAAAATATCCTGATGGTCAAAAATACTCTGTACCAGTTTCCCAAAAAAAAAAAAAAAAAAAAAAAATGCTGCTACACTACTGCCCTCTTGAAGTCTCATGATTATGAAAAGTTACTTGTCTCATATTCTAATACATCTCCTTAGAAAAATTCGAAGTCTGCACCTTTCAGGTTTGGCACTATATTACAGAAAGGGAATGGAACTTAATATATATGCATGCAGGCACATACTAATCCTGCAGCCATCTGGATGGTAAGGGACTGAGGAAGAGATTAACGCGAAATCCCCTTACACAGTCTGGCTATATGGTATGATCTTGTATTTTATCTAAATGCCACAAAGATGAGAAGTCCTCTCAATCTACATTTAATACTTCATTTTGTGGATGCACAACTGCGTACCATCATACCCAACTCTATGGCCTAAATCATTTAAGAACTACATCACTGCCTATCTAAAAATGATCACAGAAAAACCTCTAGTATAAAACGGCATCCTAACAGAATTGGAAGCAATAGCAAACCAACTGCCATGAAGCAGTGAGGTTTCTAATTTAGAAACATGTAAAAAAATAAATAAATGAACAAATAATTGGAAACGCATAATCCATGATGACCATTGTCTCTGAAAAGGGTCATTACCGCATGAAGGCCTTCTTGCTATGCCCTCTCACAGCTCAGGACATGTTAGTCAGCTATTGTCAGTCCCAAACCTATAGTGCAAGCACACAAGGAAAGTGAGATTTGTTATCTAAACAAGAAGAGAAAATCTAAATGTAAAACTGCTTGCACTCACACACATTTAAGTGTTCAGATAAACAGTTTTTCCAAATATAATCGCTGCAGAGATCTAAAGAAGAAAAAAAGGAGTTAAACGTAGCACCTGGAGAGTACGTACAAGTTAAGCAAAATAAACATAAGCATTTTGAAAAAGTAATTCTGTATCCTGGGAAGATTTTCACAGCAGCATGACAAAAGATGAACTGCTTCCACATACTTTAAGAACTGGAGGGGGAAAAAAGTCCTGTAGGTTTAAGTAATTCCATGTACATAAAATATATGCAATTTATCCTACTGAGCTTGATCAGGATTGGTAATAAACTTAAGAAAAGCAGCCCCAAGCACTTTTTCCCTACACAACACAAAGCTACTGAAAGCAGCTAGGAAAGAAACACTGATTCCACAAATATACTGGGAGGTTTTAAACAACAATAAATATACACTGATCACCAGTATCTGCAAAAACTGAAAGGTATAAACTACAAGAAGTGCTCTGAATAACAGAACAGTTAACACCTGAAAAATGCATTGCACTCGTGGTTACTGTTTTGTCCTGGGTATCAAGCTGTTTGTGGGACCCTGAAAATAAAGCCACCCCAATTCTCCTCATAAATTACCACACTGCAGAGAAGAGGTCATGTTAACTAGCACCACCTGGGGGAGAAGGAGGATATCACAGTGACGGAATCAAGATTTCAATTTGCTTGGATTTTTGTTACAAACGTACAATAACATAAGTTTACCTGAAATAACAGCTGTTTCCTTTGGCAGTGTTTTTGATACTTAGCATGAAAGAAGCTGTTTAAAATAAATACACTGCATGGCAGTCAGATACAGGTATAATTAACACTATTGTTAATACAAGCATTCGGACATCATTTGCAACATTGGAAATTTCTTGAAGTAGATGCCTACTGCCACACTGAAAAGGGCAAGTGATCCTTTCTGTGCCATTCTTAAATCAAGGATGTAATGCAAAGCCTCTCAATATATACACATGGCAAGACGATACTGAACTTCATGGACTGAGCAACCTCACCCACCAGCTCCTACTTGGCTTCTCCAGATAGTACACACCAGAAGTATTGCATGAACAGTATACTCCTATCTGACTGCATATAATGCGGTCTCTTCACCGTTTCTT
>JASSUY010009857.1:0-41842 GCA_032466535.1 Forpus xanthops | reverse complement strand
GGACTGGAGCACCTCCCCTATGAAGATAGGATGAGAGAGTTGGGGCTGTTCAGCCTGGAGAAGAGAAGGCTGCTTGGGGACCTCATAGCAGCCTTCCAGTATCTGAAGTGGGCCTGTAAGGATGCTGGGGAGGGACTTTTCATGAGGGACTGTAGTGAGAGGTCAAGGGGTATTGGATTTCAACTTATCCAATCTAAACTTCCTCTGGAGGAAGTTCGTTATTGTGGGGGTGTTGCCCAGCGAAGTTGAGAATGCTTCATCACTGGCGGTGTTCAAGGTCAGGCTGGACATAGCCTTGGGTGACATAGTTTAGTGTGAGGTGTCCCTGCCCATGGCAGGGAAGTTGGAACTAGATGATCTTAAGGCCCTTTCCAACCCTAACTATTCTATGATTCTATGTATTTTGGAAGCATGATTTATACACTTTTTTTCAGAGTGTTGTGATTATCAGTTTTTCTGTCTGGGCATTTCAAATGTTAACTATGAAAGTAAAATTCAGTATAATTGTTTTGCTTTTTATAAGAACTGGTTCCAGTTTAGTTTTCTTGATCTATCTCCTTTTCTTTCTTAATGCACAGCAGGATTTGTAAGTCTGAAAAGCCTAGATTGAATTGCAAAATTATTGTACTCTGAAACCCTTGCAGCCTGTACTCAGTAATCCCAGGAGAATTAAGAAAAAAAGAGGATGGACTGTGTCATATTCATTCACATCATCTTAGGTTTTCATTGGGTCACAAGGTAAAGGGATTATGCATAACTGCTAAGACAAGGAAAGGCGCTGTTATTAAGAAACTGTGAATCAAACAGGCTGCTGAAATATGTATGCGTGCAGGCCTTGGGACAGTGATAATCACCAATATCTCTATATGCTGAAGGTCTTAAACTGTGGAATCAGTGCACACTGAAGTTGTGATGATGCCATGTTAATAATTTTTTGGTCTTTTTTTTTTTTTTTTTTAATTTCAAAATTCTACTTTGAAGAAGTCATAAGGGAAATAATTAAATGTAGAAACTGATGTAAACCTCTTCAGCAGCACTGTATATGTTGAAAATGTCCTCTGAAGTAGGGAAGCAATGCTACTCCTGTTGGTTACCCTCTTATGTGTCCTTAAAGCTTGATCCCAGCCCCCTGCACTTTCACCTGCTTACCTGAAGGGAGACAGTGGAAGGAGAGTTTGGTCTTGTGCATTATGAGGTTTTATATATCCTCTAGCCATGCTGATGTGCAGACAAGAAGCCTGTCTTGTCTTCTTGCCAAGATGCAATTGTGCAAGCTCTGTGCTCAAGGTGGATCAGCTGTGGTCTCTTACTGGGGCAGCAGGAGGGCTGGACTGGGAGCTCTAGGGCAAAAAAATGCCTACAAGCCTCAGACTGCTTGTTGTCAGGGTTAGTCTTGCTTGTTGCATTGATTCACAGGCTTTCAGGTGCCTAGCTGCATTTAGTTAGAAGAAACAAAACTGTGGAGGTCCCCTGGGAGAAAAGCAATGGATTCTCATTGCATGTCTGAACTCTAATTATTTGCATCTATGCTACTGTGAACTTCCAGATGGCATGTTGCTCTGTTTTTTTCCAGTGCAGTGCACACTGTGGGGAATTTTTGTGAGGAAGAATGAAGCATATTTGAATCTGCATTCTGTCCTAGTACCCTGCAAATGCCTTGTAAGCAAGACTTCCTTGTCTGGCAGAAAGCTTCTGTGAATTAAAAGCAACTTGCATTAGGAATCCACATGCCAAATTAACTTAGTTTTGTTCAGCAGCCCAAACAGATTTTATTTAGCAGGCAGTCTGTTCCACATTTGGATGGTCTGCTGACATCATGTGCTTCTTTGCTCTAAATCATCCAGGATGAAGCTGGGATTTTATCATTCATTGAACCTATATGTACATTTACTTTTTCGAACCTGCTAGTGCAAGATGGAAGTTGCCTGTTTTAGCTAAAACAGCTCTTGACATGCATACACACAAGTGATCAACATAAATAATTTCTTTGAAGTCTAAGACATAGAATATATATCAGCATTCCTATTTTGAAGCCTTCAGGCTCTTATTGCAAAATGTTACATATTACGGAACAAGTCTGCTGCTTTTTCAAATATTTTCAGTTGTGACTTCTTTTAAGCTTCCTTTCTTGGGACCTTTCTTTTTGCCGTAGTTTTAATTCCTGTAAGCTTTCCAAATGCTTTCTGTGCTTATTTCCCCGTATAAAGGTATAGTGCATGATATCACGGCTGGTGCTGAACTGTAGGTAACTGTGATCTTATAAATAGGATATTCTTATTTTTGTTTTTGCTTTTATTGAAAGGAGCAACTAGGAAATAAATTCTTTAGTAAAAAATGTCCTGTTTTCATGAATCACTTATTAAAAGAAAATGGAAAAGCATGGGAAACAGTGGCAGGTTTTACCTGCAGCCATATCTCCATCAATTGCTTTTTGGTTCATGGTTTGAAACCAGTAGGCACTATAAGAATTTTCACCTCAAAAAAAAAAAAACCACACACAATATCTGCTCTCCAGAAGTGAAACCTTTAATCTCCAGGTACTGCTGACTGCTATTGTACTCTAGTAGAGTTGGTTCTGCAGCTGTAAAATACTCTCCCTTGAACAGAAGCAGGTAAGAGTGGTACAGTTGTGCCATCTCTAACTTTCTCTGATGCATTCTTCTATCTGCTTACAGTAGCTGTGGTTGTACTTGTCTGAAAATTTGAGAGAAAAGTTTATTTCATGCCAATGTAGCTTTTAGTTTATTTTACTGGAGCTGGATCCCTGCTTTAAAAGAGTTCAGAGACCAATATGTTTGTTTCATAACATTACTTGAGGAAGAGAATTCACTTTTTTATGAGATGATTTCCAATTTATTTACTGCTTGGGCAGTGGAATTACAAAATTGGAATTATTGTCTGACTAGCAGAGGGATAAGCCCAATTTAAAATTGAGGATTTGTGCTTGTACAGCTGTGCATCTACTTTAGGACTATCAGTTACTCTGTCAAGTAGCAGGCTTCTTAATCATTTGAACAAGACATTTTCATGAAGGAATTGCACACTGTCCTGTTTTCAATATATACAAAGAGCTTATGGCTTATATATTTATTTCCACAGTGCAGATAACTTCTATTTAAAACACACACACACAAAAAAAAAAAACAACACCCAAAAAACCAACTCATCATCTTTCAAGGTAAGGCCCTGTCATGGCAGTGGAAAAAAAAAAAACTGTTGGTGTGGTATTACTTAGATTGACGCTGGAATAGAGTTGTAAGAATATAATAATTCCTTGGTTTTGCTCCCAATCCCCTGGAGTATTAACAGACATACAATGCCCTCAAAAATCAGCCCGGCCCTAGTAGCTTAGGACTACCTCTTGGGCGATCTAACTTGGAGCAAAATATTATGCTTGTTGGTTGCTTGAGTGCTATGCATTATACTTCTGGAACTGTAGGGGACAGGTTGAAGATCAGTTCTATTTCCATTTCAGACCAAATATATTCTAGATCTTCTTGGCTGTGCCAGGAAGGAGCAGAAAAAGTATAAGAGTAGCAGGTGAGAGTGTGAAACATCCTCATTACTGTTGAGATGGACATAGTGTCCCAGTGGGGAAGTATGATAATTCTTGTGTGTAGGATGCCATAGGTATACATTAGTTTGTCTTTTCTCAAAGTGTTTGCTGAAAAATAGATGTCAAAGTCAGAAAAATAACCAAACACTGTCTTGTCTTGTCTTTCCCTGTTTTGTGCGGCAAGGCTGAACAACTGTACCTTTGGGAAAGGGGTATTGTTTTCACAGCCCAACCATTCAGTTACTGGGTCAGCCTGTAGTGCATCGGGGTTGTTGTTTTACATATTTGACATGACATGTTTACATTTGTCCTGTTGTACTGATCTTCCTTGGGGAAGGGCTGGCAAAGTCCTCCTAGCTCAGGAAGTTGAAGCTGTGTGGTAGCTGTGGCTTTGTGCATAGTTTTTAAGTTTTATTTATTTAGTTTACACCTGCTAATTTCTTATGCCTTTGTGTTTTTCCATTGGTAACTTTCACACAAAATTGTGTGCACTCTATTAAGGATAAACACTTCTGGGTTTGAGATACTTGGTCAGAATAAGTAAATCTTGCAGTTTTCATTTTATATAGATCATAGAAACCAGATTTGCAGGTGCACTTCCAGACTTTGGAAACAAGGGAGCAGGTTTTCTACAGTATCTGCTCTCTATTGACTTTCTGTTCTGCCTGTGAAGTACCAAGGGCACCTGTGGCATTGCATGCAGAACAAATGTAGCATAGAAAGCACTTTGTAAATGAAATTACATGCCTCTTGTAGTTGCTTGTACTGAGGAAGAATTTGGGATAGCTAACTAGGAAAGAAAAATTATTCCTTGCTTGATTTGTATGCCAACTCAAGCAAGGTTCTGCATATAAACAAGCATTACTGCATAATTACAGGATAAAATGCATGAAAACTTTGGAAGTATATAATGCTGTTCTTTATTGGATAGAAGTACTAGCAATTTTTTAATAGGCATGTTACTTTTGCTGTCATTCCTATAGAACTCTTTAATTTTTGAAGTTTTATGTATAGTCTGTGGAAGATATCTGTTTAAGAACTGCCTGTAGTTATCCATACTCATCCATTTTATTTTGGCTGTGGAGACTAATGCTTTTACTTACTTGTCTACACAGCCCTTAAGGAAAGGCCACAGTTCTTAATCAAGATTCTAAGTCTTATCTCAATATACATAATTCAGTCATTATTAAAACAATTTCCTTCCTGCCTCATCTATTTGTTACTGTAATTCACACTTAATAATTTGAGAGGTTGATAGCTCTTGGCAGAAAGTCACTGTTCACATGTGTTAATTTACTGATTTATTATTGGTGCTCTGTGAATTGCAGTAGTCAGTCCTACCCCATCTATTGTGGATTTGTAATAAAAATATAAAAATTGGTACCTAGTAACAGGCATAGATAGTAATCAATGAGATGAAGCAGCATAAACAGTAGTAGCATTAGGAAACCATTCATCTGACTGGGTAACCCAATCAGAAAAGTATTGTGGGAGAAGCTTTGAAGAAATAGGGCAAGTCCTTACAAATCATTATTTTACATGGAAAGAGGAGGATATTTTTAATGCCTCATTTATTCTTCCTCCCTGCCTTTTAACTTAAAACTGAAGCATCCTCATTGAGCTTAGTATGGATGAGGTTTTCTTCTGCTCTTTGCTCTAGGAGGCAGGGCCCTGCTGGAATAACTATGTGCTTAATGCCTGTGTCATACAATTTAGACTGTGTCCCTTTTATGTATCCATCTGTAATCTGTGTAGCTCACATGATATTTCTCCATTACTCTTGCCATGGTCAGCTATACCTTCAACAAATAGCAGAGTTGAGACTCACAGAATGCACTGCTTTTATAAATAGAAAAAAAATCTCTTGTAAAAAAAAAAAAAAAAAAAAAAAAAGAAACACGAAACCCATCCCTTGACATCTCACCCTCCCATCCTCTCCTCCGCCCCATGCCCTAAACCAGAAACCAACCCCACTCAGGTTTGACTTGGAAGTAATTTAGCTCCATCTGGCTATGGAGGTCATGTGAATCAGTGTCTGTGTTGAAACAGGTTGAATCCTTTAATTTGGAAACTGCTACTTAAAAATATTTAACCAAAGTCAAATACAAATGCTGCACGGTACTTGTCATCCTGTGTTGTAATTGGTGTGATGAACCTTTTGGAAATTGCATATCTTACCCAACATCTATTATTGTGGTGATTATTTTGGAGGGTTTTTTAAATGCTGAGGGGTCAACAATTAGGAACGTAATTGTTTGTGAATCCATATGGAAACACTTCCTGTAGTGAATGTGGCCCTACAGCAGGCTGCAACTCTGGGAAAGAAGACTTGTGTTAAGATGGTGTGAGAAGGCAAATCAATCAAACTGCTTAGATTAACTTTAAATTAAAATCCAGATGTTGTAGGTGTGCATGTTTCCCAGTCTGTCAGATTGAGGTTCATACAACTTAGTTTCCTGTGATTTCTGAACCTCCCCCCCAACTAAATGAGATCATCCAAACCATTTAAAAATACATAGGTTTAAAGATAAAAAGGTGACATCTGTGGCTTAACTAAATTTCTGGGTTTCTTCCTGTATTATAAAGTAGTACAGGACAGTATTGCTTATGCATATATACGATCAGGTGCTATACTGATGAAATCAGGGACTTTGATGGCGTTACTCCTAGCCCAACAAGGTGGGGGATCCAGGTATAATTTGAGTGGTGAAAATTTACAAAACTTCCAAATATTTCAAAATCTTTGGATCCAGAGGAAACCAAGAGAAGTAGGAGTAGAACTGACTGTTGTGGTTTGTGCTTTTCAAGTCAACTCTCTTAAGAAGAATTGCTGAGTTGATTCGGTTATTTTAGGGTAGATTATAGAACAGTGTTTACTTAGGAAAGTTCAAACAGTTTTCCTGTGCTTGCTTAGAAAGACCTTTGGCCTTCTGGCATATGCCCTTACTATCTTCCAAGAGGGAAATTAGGAAACCTTTTTGCACCTTGGCCAGACCAGTACTTATATTCCAAAGGGAAGAATACTCGCCTCTCTTCTAGGAGAGGGTAAAGACAAGAGTAGTAAAGGGAAGAGTACTAATCTCTCTTCTGTTAACCATCACACAACAAAGGAATTGTTCTGACACTTGCACTTTTAAGTTTTGAAAGAATATTGAGAATAAACCCCACAATTTGAAATAAAACAGGAGCTATTCAGTAAACTAGTAACAATCTCAGGGGGAAGTACAAAGGCCATGGAAAGACTGCAAATAGCAAAAATAAAAAAAGGAGGCTATGTAACAATGAGTCATTATGATAAATACAGCAGTCAAATAACCTTATGGAAACTGGACATGTTGTTTTCAAATAACCTTATGGAAACTGGACATGTTGTTTTCAAATAACCTTATGGAAACTGGACATGTTGTTTTCAAAGGGGTACAGCTTAAAAATAAAATCTACAGCTGCAGGAAGGTAATATGGTGACAAAGTCCAATAAACTAGATGTTTCCTCAAAACTATAAAACTCATGCGTATATTTGTATATCGTAACATTAGCTTGGAAGTGCTACCTGCCACTGTTAAAATTCCTGTTAGCATTTCAGTTGTGTTCTCTTAAGTGAGCTAAAGGTTAAAGAGAAGGAACTAGTTTAACCCATTAATTAGCAACACAAAATAAAAGCTAACAATTCTTTCAGGTCTGAACTTTATTTATAGGAACTGCAGAATTAGTCAAAACTCTAGAGTGTATCCTCCCAGGCATAATATTCCTCTAGTTTTGTCTTAGAATACAGCTTATATAGGCTTAGGTACTCAGATTGTCATGACTTGTTGATATGAATTAGAAACAGCCCCACACTGGAATGTGGGGCTGTTTTTGGACAGTGAGCAGGGACCTAGGTAATGCTTATGCTGTGAAGTTTTTCCTTAAGTGAGTAAAGCTTGGGGTTTTTATTATTTTTTTTTCTTTCTGTCCACATTTTCTACAGAAGACTGTAGAACTGCTGTCCTGAGCATTTATGTTTCAAAATGAGTCTTTTTGGTAAAAGAATAAAAGCAGTTTGATTACCCTAGAGATCCAGTCCATTGTGCTCAGTTTGTTCCATACCCTGAAGCATATGGAGTTTATGACTGCACTTCTCTTGCAAAGCAGCATGTTTTTGTTCCCATCCCACTTGCTGTCCTCAAAATTCATCATCAATGCAGTTGTTTTGAGATGGAGCTTTCCTTTTTGCTTTTTTCCCATGGGCCCCCAGTGCTTATCCCTTATGCCGAGGACTACTGTTTCCCCCAGGAAAATTCCCAGCTCAGTTTAAAGAAATAAGGTGGACTGCTACTGTGGCGAAACACAAGGGTGTTAGAATGGAGAAAAGAGACCTAGTGTTGAAATGTGAGCAAATGAAGTCCAAAGGCTTGTTTGGCTCTTACAAACAAGGCACAGAAAGGGGAGAGCAGTCATAATACGAGCAGAAGTCATGGCATCACCTTGTAGTTTTTTCCTTTGTCATGTTGTTGAACAGCCAGTATCGTGTCAGTGCCTTAACTAATGGCAATTTGAAGAGCATCACAGGGAAATATGCATGTTTTCCTGAAGAAGACCGCATGCATTTGTTGTATGATATAGAAAGCAATCTTTTGCTGTCTTAGAGCTGTGACTCACTGAGAACATTATTGCGTGCTTTAGAGGCATGGAATAGGAGCTGATTTCCATGAAATCTGTAATGACACGGAACTTAGTCTTTGAATTCTCATGCTCTGGAAGAGTTAATCTGAACCCCTGTGAAGTAAATGCAAAGACCCTAGTGGCTTCTTAGGACTTTGCAGCAAGCTGTTGAGTTGAAGAGCCTGTATACTTGTCTGCTGACAGTTCTCCATGAGATGGTTCATGAAGACTTGTTTCCCTTCTTGGTTCTACAATCACTCTGTGTTTTGTTTAAAGAACAACACCAACAAAAATCACTTCACCAAGCAAACCTAAGAGTATAGGTTCTCTAGTTATGTCTATTTTGATGCTAGCCAGTGAGGTTTTATAAGTCAAGAAGCGAATCCAGTTCATCCAGTTTTAGAGTCAATGATAGATGATGCTGAGGAGTACATCAGAGAAAAACCGGAGCAAAATTTGGCATGGTATGACAGATACTTACCTGGAAAGCTTTTAGAATGACAGATACATGTTGTATTACATGGTGTACATTGGACCTTTCCTGAATGGACCTGTTGTGAGCCTGTCAGTATTCCAAAAAATATTCACTGAAGAGTTATCAATATTTTTTAAAATTTCTTTGATAGCTTGCTTTAATTGCCTTTCTGTAGCTTGTTCTCATTTCAGGTTAATTGTATCCAATTTGATGACAATGTAAATTTGATGACAAATGCAAATTGTCCAAAACCTTCAAGCAGCATTTCGTCTTAATGAAAATGCCTTTGGAAGGGAGAAATGTGGTTTGAAAACAGAGGTCATTTCTGGCAGCTAATGACTTGGTGTAAATGAAAAGAAACGTCTTGTTGACTTTTTTTTTTTCTTCAGTATAATAAAACATGAGTCTGTTTCTGCCATTTCTGCTCTTGTAGTGACTTAGGAGGAGAGGCTCTTATGGTAATTTCTGAGAAAAAGTACTTTACCAAGCCATAATGAACATGTCCTGTTTCTGTTACAGAAAAAAAGTACCCCTTTTCTTATAGCCAAGTACTTTGCTGGCCAGAGATGTGGATGTAGGGGTTGGGGAATGGAAGCAGCAAAGTAAAGAGAATGAAAGCTGATGTGACTGCTTCAGGTGATCCATGGAGGCTGAGTAACTGTGTGTGACTTCTAATGAGATTAAGATGTTGAATTAGGTAATAGGATTTTTCTGAAGCAAGAAGCAAACTGATTAAGAAAACATAATGTGAAACTGTTAATCAGCACTAGCTTTTTAAAAAAGCATGCAGTGCCAAGTTGAAGGCCTTCAAGACTTATTCACATGTAAAAGAAAAATAGTATCAGCTGAAAGGGTGGTGATTTCCCATTTATCCATGGGAAATTACTTTGCTACATTCCCCTCTTCCCCTCCCCCCTACTTTTGTTCTCCATGGTCCTTCATCCTGTGCTGTTCATTTGACATTGGCCAAAAAGCAGGTAGGATTTGAACACTGACACAGCCTGGACATAGGGAAAGCTGGCGTTTAATTACCGAAATGGAGAAGAAGTTTTTATCCCATTAGCAGTCCTCAAAGACTACAGAGCCATAAAGTAGAATCATTTAACTATGTGTCTACCATATTAAGCACATTTGAATGAAATGCCAATGAATGACCTATAAAATGTAACTGATAATGAAAGTCTTGGGGCATATCTAAACAGCATTTGTTTTAAATTTTAGAAACTAACATCAAATAAAACCCAATGTAAATGGATTTTTATAGTTAGCCTTTTCTTCTCTCTGATGGAGAAATTTCCTCTTTTGAAGGAAATCTTGTGCTGTAAGAAGCATTTTCAATGAATACCAATGATTTTTAATTGGTAAGCATTCAGGAAGAGATTTTCCTTTTTTTTTAAAGTGAAAAATTCTTTTTTTAAGAACGCATGGTCTAATGCTCTTTTTTCTTTCTAGGTGAAACTTTAGGGTTTAGTGGCAGGAATGCTAGCATCAGAATACAGATTTATCTGAAAGAAAACCTTTTGGCAGATGATTGAGTTGTGACAAGGATGCTTTTCCAATGCCAGATAGGAATTAGGTGCCCAGTTCTCATTGACTTTCAGCATCTAACTGCCATTTGTTCTTTTGTTAATCTGTCTTTGATCTAAAGTAATTGGCTTCTGCCTCTGTATCTGTATCTCCTTCTGTGAGACATGTGTGAGAAGGAATGTGTTGTGGGGAGATTCAGGTTGTTCATCAAAAAGAGCATCATCTGTGTGCTGGCAATGACTTGAATGTGACAGCACGAGAAATGTGAATTGCAGACCTGCAGAGTGGGAGAGGATGAAAGCAGGATTCACCTTCTGGTGACCTTATTATACCAGTAACCAAAATGAATTGCTCAAATATGTAGAAAGGTGCAGGCTAGATTCAGTGGATTCACTGCAACCTACATATTGACTGCCAAAGCATGTCTGCTCTAGACAATAACCTCAGACACCATCCTGCCTTGCCAAGCTTCTTGACTTGAATATAAGAGGTCTCAACTGTGTGTTCTTTCTAAACAGCAATTTGCTCCTTCAGCATGGAGTATTCCTCTGCCTCCGTCTGAACCACAAATATCTTGGGAGTTTGAGTGGGGAATGTTAGTGTAATTACTTGAAGTTATATCTTTTGTATTGAAGCCTCAAAAATAAGAAAGTACGTGAAAAGCCTTTTATGTGCATTTATCACAAAACTAGAATATAGTACTAAGCAAATTGCCCTAACCAAAGTTTCTATACGTTGATGATTCTGCCTCTGTTTTCATGATGCATTAGTTTGATTTGCAAAACTCCTGATCGTTAACAGGTGTCAGAAATATGTCCAGGAGCTGAGCTAGATTGTGCAACAGATAGTACTGAGGATCCATGTCTGGGCTGATTTCATTGGTTTTGAACAGGATAATCAATATTTTGTATGTTTGTGTGTATACCATGTCGTGTAGAATTAGGTGCAATGAGTGAAATGTTCTAGCATTTGAATGCTTAATAATATTAATACCATAGAAAAATCCTGGTAGGAAGTGAACATTTTGTGTAAAGCAGGAAAATGAGAGGTAGGCATAGACTCTTTTTCTTGATTATTCAGTCTTAGTTAGGAAGTTTGTATGTCTTTTTTATTTTTTTGCTTTGTTTTCTTTTGTTGTTTTTTTATTTTCAGTGCCTTTGGAAGGCTTATGGGGAGAAGTAGGATGATATAAATAACAATTACATAGCAATTAAAACAAGGCTGAACCAGTTCTGGTTAGGCAATCTGTGCTGTGTAACTAACTTTATTGTAGGGGGGTTTGTAGGAATGTTTGTGGAGGTTTGTGTAATTCTGTTGCAAAGCAAGTAAAAGTGGGTAGTTTATAAACATTAATTAAGCCATGTGGTGGTTTTATAAGTGAGTAAGTAGGAATCAATTACATTTTAACCTTTTTTTAAAGGGAATTCAATGACATGAGAAGTCACAATGGCCTGAGAAACTCCCTCAGTTATAACTCATAGCTGTAATCCTAAAACAGTTCTAAATAGTAGCTAAGTAGTCTTCCATTATTTTAAGTGAGGAATGTTGCATTGGATTTCCCTGTATTTCTTAGGTAATGTTTTCAGCACTATATTGTAATATACAATTAAAATATGTTGAGTTATATTCAGACATATGTATTAAACTGTAAAATTTCTACCATCTTTATATAACCAATGTAAAGGGCTAAAAATCAATGAATAATTGAAATGCTTTGTTAGAAAATATCACCAAAACTTTACCTTAAAAGTAGTGCAGGCAGTTTGGTTTTATAAAGGGAGATCTGTTAAAACTTCTTACTACTGTATTACCAAATCCTGGTGTAATGCTTATGTTCTTTGGTTTCCTGTATTGAAAGGAAAACCTGAAAAGACTGAAAAATTTCACCTCTGCTTTGTATCCTCTTGAAGTAAGCAGCTGTTATGAAATAAAATGCTGTTCAAAGTCTTTCGAGTTCCATGGAGTCTACTTTTGCCTTTGTTAAAACAGTCTCGGGGTTGGTAGGCCCTTGGTGGTGATGGAAGCATTCATACCAGCTTTTCCACTTTAGCTGCTTGTACTTGATTTTACCATTTGGAAATTAAACTTATTTTCAGAACAGCACCTTGCCTTGTTTCACAGCCCTGTCTGCTGTTTGGCTCACTTGGCTGCCTTAGCTTTAGAGAGGTTGAAAGTGAGATAACGGAAGGATAAGTAGGTTAGGGCTGACCTGTAGCACACTGGGAGGGATCTGTGGAAAATCAGCTAAGAGCCTTCCAGGAGTTTGGCACAAGGCACCCTGCTACTTGCTTGTGTGTTGGAGCTGCCATTTGAGACTCTCCAGAAAATCAAAAGCTCCTATAGCTAACTGTTCTCTTAAGATACTGTGCAGTCTAACAGGGTAGGTACTGTGCGCAACAAGTAACTGGCTCATAAAGTATATGTGTGTATTTGGAGGCACTGAAAAACTGACCACGGTTAAGTATCCAGTGTTGCCAGAGGATAGCTGTGATTCGGGGACAAAAAGGTCAAGCATGTATTAGACCAGTAGTAGTTGGCTCCATTGCACGAAAGAGACTTTTATACCTTTAAGTTCTTTGTCTAAGGGCTTGCTTTGGTATCTGATGTGCTGTAATGGCTGAATGTCAGCTCCTACAAAAAGTGGTATAAATACTGTCAGAATAAAGCTCATTTTGCTAAGATCTAGGACAGGAAGCTCCTACTGTGCAAAAGCCACAATAAGGAAAGTCTGCTAGCAATGCAGAAGCTAAGTAGGAGCACACTTAGCTCGGACTGAAAAATTACTACTCTACTGAGCTGGATCCAAGCAAAAATGTTTGTACGTATAAATTACTTGGAAGCTCTTAAGTTTCTGAGTGGGAAAAAGCCCATTGGTGTGGGCCTGGTATTGGAAATGGGATGTACATGTTTGGGACTTTCAGACCACTCCTATAGCATCAGTCTAGCCTGTTCTGATTACTTTTGTTGTGATGAATGCCTTTCTTGGTCCACATTTGTCACCATTCCTTCTAGGGACTCTCACCTCTGAGGCAAGCACTAGAGAGTATATTCTGACTTGTAAAGAGCTTTAAACATTATGAAAGGCTAGCTAGGAAAAAAATGAAGACAAAGAAGAGGTGAGTTTCTGTTCTTTGGTAGACGATCTTCAGTTTTAAAATTTTAGTTAATCAGTATTTTGCAGGGGTTGGATGGGATGGAGATTGACAATTTTCTTGGTGTGGGAAGCCATTTAGAACTGGAAGTGAACAGCTGTAAAAGCTCAGGAATTTATTGTGGTTCTCTGGGACACTTGTAATTCAGGGCCTGAACCTAAAGCCACTTATACCAGTGATTTAAGTTACCCTAATTTGGGAGGGAATAGGCGAAGCTTCTGCAAGTAAAGGTTTTCAAGGTTGGATCCATACCATGACTCATGCCTGCTCAAAATGTCTGCTTTAAAATTATTTACATGTTTTATCAGAACAAAAATTGAAGTAGAAATCCTAAGCAGGAATTCAGTCACCAAACTTTAGTTTCTCCCCTTACCTCCAAACATGGTTAGATCATGTGGCAGTTCGCTGAAACATCCCTGTATTTTCCATGATTATGGGATTCTGCTGACAGACCAGGTTACTCCATGGTTGCTCTGAGACTAGCCACAGCTCTGCTACTGGGCTCCTGATGTCAGGTTAGTCAGCTGCATGTGGCATTACTGGTGGGTTATTAGCTTATGGCTGAGTGACTCTGTGGCCAGTATCCCAATGTCTCTGCCCTAATCTGAGCCTTATAATATCATATTAAAAGATAAATATGACTCCTGACCTATTTATTTTCAGAATTATGTGGAAAGTGCTTTGGGTTGCGTGATTGGCAAATCTAAGGTTTACAGGATTACTGGAGAACATGAAATGTGTGTAGCCGGATCACATTCAGTCTAAGAAAAACTCACTTTTTTTTTCCCCTGAAAGTTGATATACAATGCAAATTTAGTCATCAAAAGCTTCCTGTTTGTGGTTTTATTTGTTTTCAACATTTAGCTTCTTTGCAGAAGCCAATGAGCTACTGACAATTTTTGTCAGCTTAGAAATCACGAACATCCAAGGGTTTGTGAAAATCTAATTCTTAGTAAAGACAAAGACTTTCGTTCCCTATCTGTTGAGCATTGTTAGATCCTGTATCGCGTGAGTGCAGAAGGGTGTGTGGGAGTAGCTTCTTAACATGGCACAGTTCCTTCCACTGTGCTTTCAGTATGCCGTCAGAGACATGGGTATGTACCCATTACATTAATGCAAGTAGCCGCTGGAGGCCTAGTTACACTCAGACTTCAACTCTGTGTAGCTACTGAGCTTAATTACATTAGGAAAGTAAACATTTCCCTAGCATAGATGGCATCTGTGTCTTTAAAGTGAGTAAGGTTTAATGCATAGTGGATAACAAAGCTATCCAAATAATGCCTATGTTTCTAGGTCAGTGCTTTTCTTTTAAAGTATACTTCTGTTCTGAAAGGCAGTCAGTACAAATGGTCTGTTGGGTTCCATATTACGTTAGTGTCACGTTTTCACTTATATATGTTATAGTGTTATGTATGATATCTTTTCTGTAAAAACTGTTCTACAAAAGTTGTCAGGCTTCAGAAAACAGTGTGCTTTTCCCTCAAGAGGCATCACTCTAATTTTAGATATCTGAAAACAGTATATAGCAGAAGTAAAGACAGGGGGAAAGGTGAGAATTGGATGTATTGGATGAGTAAACAGTCCAAATTTACTCAGTAAAAGTGAAGCCCATAGAAAAAGAAAAGCTCATAAATGAAGGAATGACCTTTGTTAGCTCATTGTTATAGTTGTCAGCATAAAAGGGGTTCCAGAGGAGATGAGAATTAGGAGAGCAGATGGGTATGCTGAGGCTACACTGTAGCTGAATAGTGAAACTGGGAACAAGAAGTGTTCTTAGTGGGAGAAATGCTCTATGGAGTCTGTTGTGCCAAATCCTAAATTCCTGAATATTTGATCATGTGTAGTTACTGTTCTGGATGAAACAGAGAAAATGTACTTAAATATGTAGAGAGGCTAAGAAGGTTAAGGCTGAAAAAACAACTTTTTCTTGTGTGAATTAAAAAATGCTTGCAGAGGGACTTGTGTTACTGAAAGAATAAAGTCAAGGAAATTCAGCTCTTAGCAGGTCTATTTTATTGGGAGCATGTCCTTGTGTCTTGGGTGCACAAAGTAAGGTTTTGCTAGTCAGATTTGTATGATGAGGGCCTGGATGAAAGTTTTAAGTGTCAGAGCTGAAAAAAGAGGTTACTTCCTAGACACTGTAGTCTTTTAGTTTTGCACAAAGGGAAAGCTCTAAATGAGGTAGTACAAGATGAATATGTGGCCCGTGAAGGGTTTACAGTGGAGAACAAACTGTATTAAATTGAAATATGCATAAAAACTAAATTAGACTAGCTTATGAAGTAAAGTTGAAGCCAATTATGGAAATTAAGCATGATGTAATAGTTAATGAAACCACTGTAGCAAGCACAGTGAAGCTATGCTGATTGCCAAGAACATCTTGCTTTTACAGTACTTACGTAACCGTCAGGAAAGGCCTTAGAGTGTTTTTAATGACAGTAAACCTTTTTAATAGCATTTAATTCCTTTACTTGCTGTTGTTTTCCCTGTGACATTTTTTTGCTGCGTGTGTGTGTACGGGCAGTTAAAAAAACCTACTGTTAGTAAAATTCCCAAGCAGTATTCCAGGTTATACGTGTATTTTTGTTGCCACTGTGAGCTTCTTTGAATTGCATGTGTGTAGTCCATTAAGAAAGAAAATTCGGACTCCTGAGGACTTTTATTGCCCTTACCAGCTGAGTGGAAGATTTCTTACGTTGTCTGCCATGATTTGCTTCTGTTTTCAGCAGTCCAAATTTAATTTCATTAGAGGAAAGAAATACCAAACAAAAAATAAAGCAATATAATATTGTGTTGGCTTGGTGACAGTAGCTGTTTTCCAAACTTTTGTCCTCTTAAAAAATGGTATAACATGGATCTGAGCATTACAGAACTTGAATCGTCACTTCTCAGAAAGCCTCAGTCCTGTTCTCTCAGTACAAAACTAGATTTCACTTCACAAATCTTTGTCTGACTGAAGTCATAATGAAATAAGCCTAAAGACCTTGGGTAATTCAGGCTACATATAGCTCTGTTTCCAATGTACAAATGGCTGTTAAAAACAGTGAGGTTAGAAGGTTTAAAAATGTGTTCTGAATTGTCAAAGCCAACTCTTTGTAGAAATACCAATATTCAACAAAATTTTACCTGAAAGGAGAAACGATAGAGTATGGTATGTACTCGGGTATGGGAAATGAAGGTTCTGGGCTCTGCTCTCTAAGCCTTATTACTGGTATCCGAAGGGGACTTTAATGTCATTTTGAATCACAATTAAATGATATGAGGTGCTTACTTTCAAAATATCTGAAACATTTGTGCTTTTTCATGCTTAGCTGTTTTTCACTTATAAGAAAGATCCGTTTGCTTTAGTCAGTATCCGGTGACTGATTTTGGTGGTCAGTCCTGCTTCCTTTCTTCCCTGATTTGGAAAGTCTAAAAGAGAACATGCTAGCTTTTTCTTCCATCATAGAATCATTGAATAGTTAGCATTGGAAAGGACCTTAAGATCATCTAGTTCCAACCCTCCTGCCATGAGCAGGGATGCCTCCCACTAAACTGTGTCACCCAAGGCTCTGTCCAACCCAGAAGCCCTGGGAGAGATGGTTGTGATGTGCTGGTGAGTGCTTCCAGCTGGAGGGATCACTCTTGAACAGAAGCTGTCTCCATGCATGTTCTGAGGCATTGGCACAGGTTGCCCAGAAAAGCTGTGGCTGCCCCATCCCTGGCAGTGTTCAAGGCCAGGTTGGATGGGGCTTGGAGCAACCTGGTCTAGTGGAAGGTGTTCTTGCCCAGGGCAGGGAGTTGGAACTACTTGATCTTAAGATCCTTTCCAACCCAAACCATTCTGTGATGGGTGTTACTTTCTGGAAAACAAATTGTCAGAACTAAGCTACTGGGTAGAGCAAGGGACTTTGTAGATAGTAGAAAGAGTGTATTTAAGTTGCCCATTCAGCTGTAATGCTTGTTTACTGTGTACTTAACAGCACTGTTAGTCCCATGGGAGAATCTCTGGTCTGTAAATTAGAGAAACAGGCTGTTAACCTGAGATGCTTGATTCAGAGCTCCTATCAGTGAGTATTCAGTGACTTTCTGAGACATATGATGTAGATTAAGTAAAATTTTTTTGTGTTTGCAAAACATAATTTTGTAGTTGGAAAGTGATTCAGTGTTGGAAAAAAAACAGAAGAGGCCCTTAGATTTGGTTGTCCTGGCACCCATTCTTCTGGGCATCTATATATTCAATACATATATTCAATATATGTATTCAAGTTGTAAAGGAGAATGTCTGAAGAGGGTTGTTAGGAGTTTTGCATTGTTAGGCTATAAACTAAACTTGTGTTAATATTGTGCAACTAAGAGAAACTGCTACTAACTACTTAAAAGTTCTGACTTGTGCATGTGGTGGCAAGATACCCAACTAACTAGTATTTTTATCATACTGAGACAAATATGTTGAGGTGGAATCAAACCCTGGTTTTGGATTACAGATGTTTGAGTGAAACAGTGTAGGTATAAAATTATCAGAAGCAGGAGACTAATGAGTAATGCTATGCTTCAAAGAAGTCCAAAGCTCTTAAAAGTGAGGTCGTAGTCAGTTAAAGCTTTGCTGCTTTTGCAGTTCTTGTAGGCTTTTGATAATGCTACTACTGTGCTTATGATCCCAGGATAGCTTTAATTAATTTTAAAAAATTAATTAGGTAATTTTTCTTTTTTCTTTGCCCTCTTCTTAGGGAATTGTGAAGCAACTTTGAGTTATTTTGCAAATAATTTCTGGGCTTGAGAGTACTGACTCTATCTGACATGAAATATTAGAAACAGTGCAACAGCTCATTGCATTGTATGTGTATTTTTTCCCTGTCATCTATCCTGCCTCATAAATCAAAAATCTCAAAGGATTAAAAAAAAGAGAAAGCATAAAAGGGGATAAGAAAGGAATAGGAAAGGAAGAAGAAAGCAATTCTTGATTTTCTTTAGAAAAATTGGTGGAAATGAGTGACAGACAGGTTTCTGAAACACTGAATATTGCTTTCTTTCCTATATTGACCAAACACAATAGTGTTTTGTATCTGCTCAGAATCATTGCATACAAAGAACTCAATGTTGCTTGTTTCTATAGCTACCGCAAATGTAATTATTAGACTATCTTTTGCAGATTCCATTGTAACTTCAGGTAACTAATAACATTTACTTTTTTTTTTTAAAGTGTTTGGGGCAAATGCTCATTTTGACTGTAACACAAGTAATACCATTTTCCATCTTAGTTAAGTACTTTGTCATAAGACTTATCTCTGCAGAGCCTGGGGTTCTGTCTGTAAGCATGTTACAGATATCATTGCTACTTATTTTCTAGAAGGAAGATAAAGTAGTGTGTGTCTGGAGAAGCTTCTCTTCCATTTTTGCTCTTTGCTACATACCACTGCAAATTCAACGTGAAATTACTGCAGAGATAATTCATACTATTCTGTGATATCTTGAATTAAACCAGAGGCACCTCAGAGACCATAACATTATCTCTGGGAATACAGGCTATATAAGTACAGACTTGTGATGCAGGGTTATGTTAAAATGTATGATTTTCTGAACCTCAGAGAAAAAAAACAGATAAAGAATGTTTATTTCTTCATGAGAGCCAGTTTTTCAGCTAACTGCCTCATAATTATTCTGTGGGAAGATGGGAACTTCGTTTTCTCTGTTAGAGGAGGTTCTTGATGGAAAAAATGATAGATTCAGTCAAGCACAATCCAGGCTGAACAGACTTTTAAATTGTGGCATATGAGGCACTTAATGGTTATATGTATGAGGGGAGCTAGTTTTGAACCCCCAAAGGACACAGTAGCAGAAAATAGGTACCTGAGTTTATCTTTGTAATGTGAAAATTAGCATGGAAATTTCTATAACTTCAGTTGTTTGGTCTAGTATATTTTGACTGTGTTGAATATAAGAACTATATCTTGGTTCATGACTAGACAGAGGTTCAGACTGTCATCAGGTCAGATTTTCAAACAAACACTAGGAGCAAAATTAACTCATTTAAGTACAGAGTTCTTATGTGACCTTAACTTTTTTACTTTGTTCATCTCTTGCACTGTGCAACATGTTGAATTTAAAAATAATATACACAAAAAGCATTAAAAACCTCACATTGCTAGTCCACAGAAAGTTATCTCGGATACCAAAAGCTGTCTGAGATTGTAACAAGTCTGCCCAGGCTGCCATTTTGTCCCTTCAGAAAAACTAGCTGACTTAAGTGTCCTTCTTGCATGAAATGCATCTCCAAATGTTTGTTTGCTTTGCATATGTTTGTGTGTGCATATAAAAACCATAAAAGACCCTTTATGTATCTGTATGTGAATATATACGCAGTATGTATGTATTTAGTGGTCATACATTAAATTGGAAGAAAATATTTTTATCCTAGTACAGACTTATCCTTGTTGACTGTCTTGAATGAACTTACTAGTCTTGGTTTTCAGTGAGTCAGTTAATGGAGTTTCTCTTGGAACTTAAACTGCTTACAAAGTTTATTGGCATTTTATTTCACTACCATCTTCATCCATGGCAGTACTTACACTTGTTGAATGTTTGCCATTTTTATTCTATTTGACAAATACGGAAATATCAAATGTAAAATTATTGAACCTAACTAGACCTGCATTGGGGAATGGTCAAAACTATAAATGAATGCAGTGACAGTGCCAATGACTCGCACTGACTGACCATGGCCACCTTTCCTAGTTGTGTGATAAATTATATTGTGGTCAGCAGTCACAAGACATTGATCAGATACTGTCATGGTTTAAACCCAGCTGGTAACTTGGCACCACACAGCTGCTTGCTCGCCCTTCCTTTTCCCTCCCTGCTCTAGGTGAATGGGGAAGAGAATCAGAAGAATGTAAAACCCACAGGCTGAGATAAGAACAGTCCAATGACTAAAGTACGATATGCTACTAGTAATAATAATAAAGAAAATAATAAAAAGGAAGATAATATAAACCCAAAAGGTGGGGAGGAGAACAAACCTGCAGTGCTCATCGCCCACTGACCTATACTTGAGCCCGAACTGAGCAGTGATCAATCTCTTCTGGACCTTCTGTGCTGTGATATGGAATACCCCTTTGGCTAGTTTGGGTCAGGTGTTCCTATCTGCTTCCTTCCTGCTTCTTGTGGCCCTCCTCACTGGCAGAGCATGAGAGACAGAAAAGTCCAGGGTAAGCGCTGCTCAGCAGCAACTAAACCATCGATGTTTTATCAGCATTGGTCTTAGACAAAAGCTAAAATACAGCACTGCACCAGCTACTAGAAAATAACTCTAACCCAGCTGAAACCAGGACAGATACCTTGTAAAGCTGGAAAACAGGAACAGTTCAGGAGGGTTTTACAGGCACAACCTGCCAGTGGTTCCTCTAGACTTTCAGAATGGAGTGACTGGTGAATTTGGCTTAGCAGTTCCCTGACAATTTGCTTTTCTCCATAGCTGACAGCTGTCTAACACAAAAGCCATGCCAGCAAAGTCCTGATCCTAATTCTGTAATGTGCCCTAACATAAATAAGAGCTAGTGATTGACCATGGTAAGAAAAAAATAGGAAATTACAGGCTTGGAGCATTTAATGGGCAGAGGTTCCTTGCATTTTGCCTGCAGTTCTCTGGGCGTCAAAAGGTATAGAACCAAGTTGACAGATTTGTTAATTCCCTTTCTTACACATAGCACCCGTTATAAAAATAGAAAAGGAAGGGGGAGGTTTGGGCTTATTCCAGCCAGGATCCCAGTTCCCTTCATTTGGTACATGAATGGTGTTTCCTCTTCTGGCACTGAAGTATTTGATTATGTACACAGGTTTGCATAGTGAGTGCACAATTTAAAAAATGATTTGACAGGAAAACAGGCTTGCCTGCATGTGTGCACCTGCATAAGGAAATTTTTCTTCTTCATGAAGATGTGGCATGGACAAGACAGAGCATATTTGTTTTGACAGTATAATAGGTATGGTGGAAACATCACAGAGTCTTGGCCCAGGCTCAGCCTTTCTCCAGCAGCCCTTTAGTGTGTGGTGCTTTCCGTGCCACCCTGTGTAGGCTGAGCAGTGAGGTAGATATGGCTGACACAGTGGCTGGGAAAGGTGATCTGAGAGACAGAGTAGATTGAAGCTATTCTTCAGGGCTTGCTTCTTGTTGTAGGTACGCAGTGCTTGGGAGATTGAAAGCCCACTGGGACTAAATAAAAGAAATTTACTCACTAACAGTGTCTCACTATGGCTTACTCAGTTGTGTGTATGCATTTATTTTACATGCTAGCAATAGTGATTTGGGTACACATGGCATCTGTATTGCACATGATGCAGCAGCTGTACTAGTTGTGGTTTTAGTGTTCATTAGAATGTAGATAATGTAAGAAAAAATATAGAAATGGAGAACATTGACCTAAAAAATATGGATGTTGTATGCTTGGGAGTTTCTTTCATTTAAGTTCATCAGGATACTCAATTTTGCCCTTATATGTTGATGAAGACCTTTCTTCAGGTTTTATTGTACTATTGGAGTTTTTTTTTTTTGTATTGTTGTAATTACAATTCTTTTAAGTGAAATAGAAATAAACTGGATTTCTCATGTATTCACGCAGTTAATGGTGTGGTTGCTTAGTTTGTGATTATTTTTTTGCAACAAAACCCCAGAAAAAGCAAACACACAGTTCAAATTTTCAAGTTCAATATTAAGATATAATGCAGGAAGAGACCTGAGTACAGTAGAAGAGTTGTAATTGAGAGTCTTTTTCTAAAGCCTGTATGAAGTGTAATGTTATTGACAGTACCAGAGACTTGCATAATAGTTGTAAAATCTTTGGGTGTCATATATGCTGCTGCTTTAAATTTTACTAGTTGTCCTGTTTAGTCATCCTGTTTTGTTATGTGAATTGCAGACTTAGTAGAAGAATGGTATTAGGATATTTCATGACAGCTTCTTTAGTGATTTCAAATGAATCAGCTTTGCACTTTGAGTCATCTTTTTCTCAACTCATGTTACTCCTTGGCAACACTAATAAAGGATAATATAAAGGCTGGATTGAATGATAAAGTGACAAGAGTATAAGAACTTAAAAGAGCTTTCTTCCTTCTCAATCCAGTGAAAGCTAATATTGTGCTCAGATTGTTTTGCATTGCATGGATGTGGTAATCGGGTTAAGTAAAAGTAGTGGAGGCTTTATCAGCAATAGCAGAGAATCTAAATCTTTCTGGGTCCTCCTGGGATGAATATGCCACCTTTTTCAATTTAAATTCTGTTTCAACAAATTTGGACCAGACACACTTATTGATTCTTGTTCCTGCCATGCTTTTCTTCCCGTTTTAACTCTGCTGCTAGCCATGCATTTCCTGTCCACTGGGCGCTTTCCATACTCTCTCCTGTCTTCCTGATTTCTTTCTATATCTCTGCCTTTCTTACTGCCATTAATTAGCACTCTTCTGGAAGTTATGTTGATAGAGATCTCCAGAACTGATCTGGGTTGATTATGCAGCCAACAGACAATGGCAGAGCTAGGGCTGTTCTCAAGGTTTGGTGTCAGCATTGTTTAGCAATGCTTTAGGAGCCAAGAATTGGCTGGGTACAGTGGAATATTTTTCTCTTAGGTTTTGTAGAGCTGGAAAATATTTCTGTGAAACCTGAATAAGTGTGGGTTTGATTTTTGGGGATTTGTGTTTTTCAATAAAGTTGAATCAATGCAACTTTAAAACTGATCAGAGAAATGCAGTGTAATTAGATTGCATTTAGAGGATCTGGTTCATTTTTTTTTGAAAATAACCTTTCAGCTGACAAACAACCCTGGAAAGAATGCTTTTTGACTCCATCAAATAACAAGATAAATATTGGGCAAATGCATCATAGCAAAGTTCTTTCAAATTTCTGAGACAGGCAAAAGACTGTTTTATGTGAGGACGTGGTTTTTGTGTTGTAAGAATGACAAATGACAACCAGTGATTAGGAGTTACTTCTGTAGCGTTTAGAAAGGCATTTAATAAGCAAGAAAAGTAGTTTAGAAAATGCCAGTGTACACAGGCAGTATGGTTTTAGAAAGCATGGCAAAGTTTTCTGCGACCAATAACCTGTCTAATGCTGAGAATTCATTTGAAATACCAAGTATAGGACAGGTCAAATAAACTGACCATAGCATACCTGGAAAAAAAAAAAGAGAAAAAATGTAAAATAATAAAAGAAAATTTACATCTTGATATCAAGCTAACTTGTGAATTTTTTTTTTTTTTTACTGGAACGAATGTTGGGCTGTGTCATGGAGACAGTTTGGTCCAGCTGAGTAAACTGGCATCCAAATCATAACCATTTCCTGAGTTGGCTGCTCAGTAATGCTTCCACCAAGCTGTGCTCCTTGTTATTGCTGGCTCTTGTCCTGGGAACTGTGCTTCCTGTATTTAATTAGATGTGAAAAAAGGATGAGCTGTTCCTTTCTTTTGCCCTTCAGGTTCATGTCTGGAGGGTCC
Organism: Forpus xanthops; assembly: GCA_032466535.1. Classification (NCBI taxonomy): domain Eukaryota; kingdom Metazoa; phylum Chordata; class Aves; order Psittaciformes; family Psittacidae; genus Forpus; species Forpus xanthops. Next base: position 18,023 of record JASSUY010009857.1, on the reverse strand, counting down.
TGATTCTAGTGCTTAGTAGCACAGCTCACTGAGTTGGCTGCTAACCTTAGAGCCTACCTTATGCTTTGCCTTCTCAACTTGAGACTAGATTCCAAATACTATTACTCGTTTTTAATGCAGTGTGACTATGGTAAGACAAAGTGGGAAGTTCCCAATGCCTTTGTTATTTTGGATATCTACAGAACTTTGTTGTTAAAAAGGGTCGAGATGAGGCTGTCAGGTATACTTTAGTGGTGGTCTTGGCAGTCCTGGGTTATGGTTGGGCTTGATGATCTTAAAGGTCTTTTCCAACCTTGTTGATTCTATGATTCTTTCCTATCTGAGTTATGTCAGTATGCGGAAAAAGATAGCACCTTCTCTAATTAATGGTGAAATGAGTCCTGGCAAATATAGTCCTCTGAACACCAAGCAGCCAGAAATGGTTCAAATGTTCCTGTACCAGGTGACATCAAGCTTGTCTGGAAAAGCCAGCATTAATAGGACCTAACGTGGATGAGCTGTGTTCTTGGCTTCTCTGAAATGACGTGCAAAGGGAAGTAATTAGTACTTTCTCAGCTGGCCTACATTTGAGGATCTACAGTAAACCAGCAGTGATGACATGCAGTAGTCACTTTTACACTAATCATATCAGGAAGGGTTAAGGTTCAGAGACAGAGGCTTTAAGGAGTTGATGTTAAATAGGTCAGCTGCATTTGGTGCCTTCCATGCCACACAGTTGGAACATGGGGAGAAAAAAGCAAAACTGCACTTGCTGTGGCCACTGTTTTGCTCTAATTAACATAAAGTTTTTGCTATGTCTGCTGAAAGTGTTTATTGAGTCACTAGAATTAATCTATCGGGGTTGCCAGTATTTAAATGCAAGGAGAGTAGCAAAAGAAAAGTTTAGGGTTTAGAATGTCTCTGGATTGTACCTAGGTGTGCCATTTTCCCTAATAGTGTGGGTGACCCCTCATGCTTCTCAGAGCCATGAAACACTTTATTCCTTGCTGGAAAGTAACATAGGAGCCCTGAAGTAACCCTTTTTCTACCCAACCACTTATTCCCTTCCACTAATCTGCTTTCACTACAATATATGTTTTGCCTCTTATAACAGAATAATCTCAAACGGATATTAATATGCACACACATAAGTAATTAGTAACAGTAATCATGTTTGTTTAGAAAAACACATGTAAGGATTGCTTACCTTTCTAAGGAGGATGCAGTTAATAGCTTATTGCAAGCAATGAGAGCAGAACCATGTATTTTTATGAATTGGTTTATGAATTTAGCAGAATACTGGATAGAGTATGAGTGTTACAGTAGTTGAAACCTGTATCTGCTGTCAGGTGGTTATAGTCAGTCCTCTGAGGACTCAAAGGATTCAAAGTTCTATTATTCTGGTGTCAGAAAGGTCAGATGGTAGAATTCAGAAAAATTATTTGCCTCAAATGCCAAATGCAGATTATCTGTAAATACCCATATGCCAGTTTGTTATGGTGATGTGCACACGCTTGAGGTAGTATGTTGCTTTTGATGGCAAATGTCTCGCTCAGTGAGATGAGTAGCAGCAGAGTGTCAATGCAGTGCATATAATCCATTCCAATATTAGAATGTGGGGCTGGATCCTGGGAGCTGGCATGCCCTGACAGCCCAGTGGTTACAACCGCAGCTGAGGGTGCTCAGTACCTCAGTGCTTCAAGCAACTAGCATTTGATGCTTCTAACTATTTTCTTTCTTTTTCTGAGAAGTATGAGTAGAGGTTAACCAGTCCCATCACAAAATAGAGTTGCAGTGGAGAGTATGGTCTAGTGGAAATGGAAAAGTCCTGTGTATTTTTATTTATTTCAGCTAATGCACTTCTGGCTTAATGCACAGCCTTATCCATAGTCATACTAACTAAAAAGTGAGTTTGCAAGTGACAATACCATAAAAAAGAAGTAAGCATATACATACCACCACCCTCAAATCTCCTACTTTAATTTAGGCCTTCTCTGACTTGGATGTAAAGGTCAAGGATTGATAGTGATCATGTGAGGAAGTAGCAATGGCTTAGAGTTGGGGTTGCTGAGGGATAGGGGGGAGTAGGTAGGTGACAAGTGTTACTTGTCAGGCACTAGATTGCTTCGTTAATAATAAGGCAGCTTTTTTTCAGAAGCGTAAATGGCAGGTGGGTATCTCTATCGCACCCCAATCCCTTAGGAAAACCCTGCCCTTAGAGTCCTGTCTGGTCTTTGAAATGGCAAACGGGTAAGACGTGTAGGAAGGGAACTGTTCAGAGCTGCTTGCTGCCACCTTTAGGCGAGCTGGAAGTCGTCTCCGTGCTGTCATATGATCTCTAAACTACCAGTTGCAAATGTAATTTCAAATTCCCTTAACCTCTAGAGATTTGGTGCATGGATCTAGTCCAAAACTCACCTTCATTGCATGCCCATGTGTTGAACTTGAAGTAACATTAATAACAGTATTGTACCAGTGTCACAATAAATAATTGCAATAAAATTTGCAGGATGCAATTGTAAAGAACAGCATGCTTGTTTTAGCTGACATTAAAATTTACTCTCTCTTGCTTTTGTTTTACTTTACTTGATATTAACTTCAGATAAGTACACCAGTGTTGATGTTTACTTCAGTAGTGTATTAATGGTCATAAGAAAAATCACAGAGAATCTTTTCTTTGCAATCCCTTTCTACATAGCATTTCCCACCTGTCAAATATGTCTATTTGAATGCTTCTGGTATTTTGGTCTGTTTAAGAGCATTAGGGAATAAAGGTTGTTCTGTAGTTCATTACAAGAGGACAGTTCTGAACATAATTGAAAAATAAAGATATGTTGCCAAAAATGTGTATTGCCGTGTCTCTATGGTATTTATAAGAGACCCATCACCATAGCAACTAAGTCTATGCTAAATAATTGCCAACAGATTTTTTCCTTTTTGTTCTTTTTTTTTGTCATTTTTTTCCCTTCTTTTAACTTGTATAATATGTCTAGTTTTGACTATAAATCTAACAATTGTGTATATATGTACATGTTTGCACACTGCATTTGGAAGATACGCCAAGGGTCTTGCCATGTTAATTCCAGTTCTTGCAGAAGCATCTTCTGGATTCTAGCTGTCCATGGTTGCTGTTTCTTATAAATGAAAAACAGTGCAGAGCAGTTTTAATAAAGGCAGTTTTAGTGTTACAGGAAGATGTTGCTATCATGGAAAGCCAGACATCAGGACAAAGCAAGCATTTTTCTACGAAGCCGAAGCAATTTCTTGAAAGACATTAAATTTGTATTTAATAAGCAGCTACTTTGAGTAGTAGAATCGCCTACTTTAGCTGTTTCTCTCACTCCATCATCAGCACTTGGACATTGCCTTACTCTGCAGCAGATCAGTGGGGTTGCATTTCACTTGTGGATTGGCATTTTTTTTTTTTTCTTTTGGTTCATTCTCTTGTGTGAAACAAATGTGCAGACTTGCTTTGGAGGATTTACTGTCTTGCAGGCTGTAGTCTGTGTGAACAATTAGTGAAGAAGCAAGCTGCATACCAATGGGTTACGGCATCTTCATTCACTTTTTCACTTGTTGATGACTATTCGGATATCTCTTCATACAGTCACCTCCACATTTGCTTCAGGAGCATTCTGGAGATACTGGAATGTTTTACAAAATTTGTGCTTTCTTATGAGGGAAGTGGCCTGCTTCTTCATTGTTTTATTCTCCTGAAATGCTGTTTCATGGGCTTATTCTGTCTGTAACCCTATTCTTTGGGAAGAATCCCCTAGCCTATCATTCTGTTCTTAGCAGTGAGAGAAACAAATTTTAAGACTTTCCTCTGCATAATAAAGTCTTTGTTCTTAAAATGTGCACAACTTGGTCTGTGTGAAGAGATCTAGTGAAGTAGCTATACTTTGAACATCATCTTGCAAAGCTTTGCGTTTGGGTAGAATAAGGTGAAACTTTTGTTCTTCTGACTGACTTTAGTTTCATCTTGTTGGGAGATCAAATGGATTTATTTACTTTAGCACCTAATGCATCTTGCTGCTTCAAAGACCTGGTAACTAAAAGATCTGACTTCTAAGTTTTTATTTGTCAGAGCCTTGTTCATATTTATACATGTCATGAACCACAGGTATGAGGTTTCTAAAATACTAGCTGCATTATATAGTGTGAGTTACCCTAGAAAGAGTGATAGTAGCAAGACCAGTAGCACAGAAGACCCTGTCATACAGTATTTTTAAATTAACAACAGTAACAGCAGTAACTTTGGAGATGTATTATACACACTATGAGCCATTAGTTACATTAAAACATGTATGTAAAATTGAATTTTCTAAATATATTCTTAATTATGTTTGCATAATTGTTCAAATATAGGTGTGGAATGGGTTAGGTGAAAAAGACATTTCAGAGCAGTTTTTCTGTTTCTGTGAGTATCATAGAGGAGTCTGTACAGACATGCAGTTGAAAAATTGTACTCAATCAATGAGATGGACCTAATTAAAAAAAATAACTCACTTTACCAGGAATCGAATCTTCTGTGTTCAGTGCCACTTCTTTAAAATCTATAAACTTAAATATGTTCCTCAACTGGATGTAGAATGTCACTGCAAATGAGAAGAATATAGTGTTATGAAGTTTGTTAAACTTTGGTTCAGTAGGGCATAAAATGTACATACGTAATTTCATTATCTCAATCCATGTAATTTATAGCTGTGGTAAGTACTATATCAATCAGTTATCTAACAGTAATCTTCTAAAAGGCAATATGTTCAAGTTCCAAATATCTCTTAGTAAGTGAAAAGAACTCTTCAACTTTTGGAGATGATTCACTTGGGGAAATGTCCTTGAAAATGTCTCCTTGTATTCTAGCGAAGGACATGCTTATTAAGTTTAATCTGCAGTTTTAAGTTCTGCTGGACATGAAGATTTATGATCAAGGTTAGACTAAACTATGGCAATGTTGTCTTGGTTAGTATAATAGCAAAGTATCTAAGTGGATTTTAAGGCACAGAAAGTACAATTTCTTGTTCGCAGTACCTATCCCATTTAATATATATCAGAGAAGTCACAGGTATAGCATCTTAGTCATTATTGCTCTTTACAGAAAATTACTCTTCTACTGACTCGTGTCCCCTCACATACAGTTTGTTGCTTTTCAAGCCACTTCTGACTGTTAAGTAGCCACACATTCCATTTAAAGTAAGTGTGTGGACTTTAAATTGTAGCTTATATTTGTGTTTGACTTCTTTGTCAATGTCTCACATTACTTATTTTGTCTTGCATATCGTAGTTTCTTTCCTCTTATGTCTACCAGTGACTTGCAAAAAATGTGAATGGATTTAATTTTTTTACACTTATTACTGATATTTGTTGGGGGTATGTTTATTACAATAAACTAATTTCTTATTGAATGCTGAAAAATACTGAGCTACGTTTCCAAGAGTTAAATCTTATCCAACAACAGTTCTGTATGCTCATGGTCATTTGATAATGTGTTTTTTGTAGTTTCATCTTAAGTGTTTTCGGTTTAGTATATTTAGCTGGTCATCTGATTTTGTGCAATATAATTTGGAGTACTTGGAAACTTGTGTAAAGTTATTGCATGTAATCCCATCTACCATAACTGAACTGAGAGAAATTTTAATCTACATATGCCTTAGTTTCATGTTTCAACATCATTCACATTTATGTTCCACTAGAAGAAAGCAGATTAGTGGAGTCTAGATTTCTTCAACTTCTATGACCTTTGTGCAATGTAAAACATGAGGTACATAATTAGGTTTGATATGGTCTGAAAATGAAATAATACTATATATGCTAAATGGCAGTCTGTGCTTGGGAACCCCACTGATCAGGAAACCTGATTTATCTGGAGTTTGGCAATAAATTGTATGAAAATTCATGTGAGTGAACAGCTATTGAGATATGTGCTTTTAGTAAAAATATGTAGTGTTTGTATTGCATAATATCTAACAAGGGAGGCCTAAGAATTTAGTGGGATGAAAACAGGGACATTGAACAGACTTTTCTTTGAACTCTATATTATTAAATCAACTGATTATTTCTTGTTCCTGAATTGAGGCACTTTATCTTGAACATTGATTTTTCCTGTGGAAAATTTGTTCAGTTTTAATAGTCCTGGGCAACCTGCTGTTGCTGACCTTGCTTGAGGGAAGGGTTAGCCATTCTGTCACTCACTGGAATTAACTTGACTTTGCTAACTTGTCTGGATTGGATTTTCCCCATAAACTCTTCCTTTTACAGTTCAATGAGGTAAATTGAGCTGCGTATGGTGGCCATGAAATTTTATGGAGTAAAATTTGTCCATTGATTTACAACATAAATTGAATAAATGTGATGGTTGGTTGTTTCTGTGCTTTGAATTAGCATTATATGAGTCCTCATTTCTTGAGAGGTTGTACAAGGGAACTTTGAGATGGACGTTGCAACTTCTTTAATATTTTTTTACTACTTCTTTTTCATTATGCTTAGAAAATAAAACTGCACGTAAACCCCTGACAAAATTAATGTCAGCTGAATCTGCTAACTTGTCTGTATGCTTTAAGGTTTCAAGAAAATGCTTTCTGGTGATTAAATCAGAGTTTGCACAATGTGAAGATTTCTAATAAATTTGAAACAGTATAGCAGAAAAAACTTGTAAAAATTTTTTTCCTTAATTACGTGTATCTTTACATTTTAAAAATTGAGGTGGTTTTGTCAGTGAACATTGAGACGAGTAAAGGACCTATAATTGATATTTTCAGATTAACAGCCCCTTATTGTAGCAGTCTTTATTATCATAAACTGATCAATGTTGTAAAAACTGGGGCCTTTTTAAGCTTATAGTGAATTCTAAATTTTCCCTGTGTTCATGTGGAAATAATAGCGTTCATTGTCTTAAATTTTAGTACTTATTACTCAAGCAAAATATATGTCTCTTTATCAAGGTGATACATGCACCTATTCTCTACCAGCTTAAAATCTGTCTTGGTTTAAATTGTGGGAGAGGTAAATGTAATGGCAGAACACAGCATGCTACATTTGTTGGCAACTGAAGCTGAGTCTAAATCCAAGTTTGTCTTGGTTTACATGCTTATTAAACCCATAAATTTCAGTCATTTATCTGAACCTTATATTCTGAGTGTTCAATTATTTCTTCTCTCTCTTCACCTTGATTTGTATAAATCTTCAGTATATAGCAAGAGCTTTCATGTGCCCATATTATTATTTTCTAAAGCTACAGGAAAAACATCATTTTTTCTCTTGTTGAAATAGATAACACAAAAAAGATGCAAAAGCTAGTGTCATGGGTATTTCCAAGGGCATAACAGTGCTAATGTAACAAAGAACAAATAATAAAATCTGCCACGGAGGGATTTCAAGTCGATGAAACAAATAACTTGTATGAATATGGTAATACACCAATTGCATACAAAAGTGATTTGCATTGGTACAGCTACAGGTCTTTTTTGAAAAACATAGCTGAATATTGATTTGAATATGTTCATGATCTGAAAACATCACTGTCAACTTTTTTCTATTCAGAAATTCTTATGCAGGAATTGCAAGAAAGCTGTGCTCATGCAGATAAGTTGGAAATAAAAGCTGTGTGAGAGATGCCGCATAGCTGAATATAAATATCTCAAAGGTGGAAAATAAATTATTGTTTTTCACTTCAATATTAGAAATCTTTAGCAGGAGAGTTCAAACTCAACATAAAGATATGTCGCAGGATGTGCCTTTCTTTAAAAGCTTGTATTAAGCCTTGTACAGTTTTATTTTAGTAAGGCATGAACACTTTGAATTGTTAGCTTTTACCATGCTGTCGTGTGAACCAGATGAACAAGCAGCTTGCAGGGTGCTGGAAGGCCAGAGCTTCAGGTTGGATTCATGCATACTGGGATGAAATAAACTAGATGCTTAGCCCCTTCCTTGGCCATACTCTCACTTTCCATTAAGTGGCCATGTGGGTAGGCAGGTGTCTCCAAAATACCTCTGGTAGAGTCAGATGTCCTTGCTACTGCAGCAGGACTTGAGGAGTATTCAAACACTAACCTACAAGTTGGAGGCTGGCAGTGCTAGTTTCCCACTTGGAGACTAAACATGAGGGCATAAATCTTCAAAACTGCTGTAACAGTATGTGTATATATTTGCTATATTTGTGTTTTTAAAGCGAGTGTAATTCTTGTTACCACTGTGTGCTACTGATTCATGCTTGTGAAAGTGAGAGCTTCCTTTTAGCTTTTGTACTGCAGGCATAGGCTAGATCAGGTTGTGTGCCTACAGTGTGTATCTGTAGAGTTGAGCATTTTTTCTGCATGTGCATTCGTTTAGTAAAGGCATGTAATGGGTGTTTGTATATATTAAATTTATGAAATGAGTTTATAACCTGATTAAAACTGGCACAAATAGTGAAACTTGGTTTTTGGAGTGAATTCAATTCATAATAGAACAAATCAAACAAAACCAAAGGGCAAATATTAATTAGAATAATCTTCCTAAAAGGGGAAAACCCAAAGCCTTGAAGTCAGCCTGAATCATGCCTGCTGTAATACAAATACTAAAAAGAAAAGAATTATTCTTCAGTTTTAATTCATTTTTTGCAGTTTGTAAAAAAAAAGCCTGTATCCTAAAGATGTGTATTCAAATTTTGGTTGCTATTACTTATTTCTGCAGAGTCTTAAGCTAGTTAATACATATTTCAGCTTCGAATCAGTAAAATATTTCGATGTACTTATCTCTTAATGTGTGTGTCACACCTGAAAGTTTTATTGTGCTTGTGTAACAGAACTCCCACTCTTGGCTTGACCTTGGTTGTTTTTTACATACAGCTGCTTTGCAGTTTGCTAATTCAAACATAATTCAGGCTGAATTCTTACTTCCCAAGAATTAGCCCCTTATGAAACTCAGTTACTTCAGCAAAAAATATATTCCTGTAATGTGGAACAATTTAGCAATAGAGTGAACACCTCATTCATGCCTTAAAGAATTTAAATGCTGACTTAGGGAATTTAAGTGCTGACTTCAAATGCAGCCTTCTAGCATCATGTATTTTGAAACTTGTAGATAAAAGATCAGTTTAATAGTCGTGCCTTTTCTTGTCTTATATCTAACAGAATGCAGATATAGATCATAGTGTCTATTTAGTGTGATATGCCTGTACAGAACCATAAAAGGCTGCAAAAGAGCCCCCATCTTTGAGGGATTAGGTCAGATGAATAGTACTCAATCATGAACAAAATCAGATGCAGAAGATAACTAAGAAAGTTAAGTACTGCTCCATTTCAGGAGTATGGTATCAATGTAAGTTAGCTGGAAGGTGCCTTTATGTTATAAATGCTGTACATGTGTATGATGTAACTGTTGTGCAATTTTCTGTGTGAATTCTGGGAGCTTTCAGTAAAAAAGAAAAAGGCATAAGTGGAGTCTGAAAACATGCTAGCAAGTACTTTGACTTTGTATTGCGATGTCACTTTACCGACACAATTGTGCTATTGCAGTACTTTTGCCTCCGGTGCTAAAACTGTATTTGATGTCCAAGGTTTTATGGGTCTTCTGGGGGAAAAAAGCGTTATGGTAGAGTAAGCTTAATTTTCTGAATATACAAGACAGTGGTTTACAGAATTGATAGTGAACCTAATCTCACACTGGGGTTATTCTGCCTAAAATGGTATAAGCATAAAACAAATCTGCAAGGCACGTGTTTGTACTGTTTTCTTTGTATGAGATATTCAATACAGAATTAGCCCACTGGTAACGGTAGCTGATATGTGGTGGCCTATAAATCTAAAACATCTTTACCTTGTTAAGAGTCAGAGTTGGCTGCAGACCAGCGATCAAATCTCTGAGCAGGAGAAGAGTACAAGCTGCTAGTGAAGAAAGATGACGTTGCTGTCTTTAGCTGTGTGAGCCTAACAGAGCAGCTAGAGAGAGCTTGGAGATGCAGGTGGTGAATATGAACACAAAGTAAACCCGGTTCTCCCAGGGCAGTTTTGCAGTGGGATATAAGATAGGAATGATAAGCGGCAAAAGCAACTCTTGTTTTTAAGAAACCTGATTGAGGAACTGAACCTTTTTAGAAAGTATTTGATGAAAGAAACTTGATTTAGTTTCATCAAAATTTCACGGTGCAAGGAAAAAGATTGGAACAGTTTCTTTTCCGAGCTGTCATAGAGAAAAATCCCTGAATACTGCCTTCATGAGTGTAATCATCTGATCAGGTTGGTGCAAAGATGGTGAGTGCTATAAATGCACTTCTTGGATTTGTGAGAATTAATTTGGATTGAGATTCTTTTTCAGTGAATCAGCTATTTAACTCTAGCTGTAGCATGGTTTGGCAGAGCAAATGGCACAAGATAGTGTCTGTCACAAACGTATTAGTTGTGCCTTACCACTGAGAATGGGCAAATTCATGAATGTTTCCAGGACTTACCCAGAAGGTCTCTGAAAAGACGTCAGCTCCCACATAGTGAGTTTATTTGCCTCTAGGTATGAAGATGCCATGGTTACTGTGTGCTGGGAAGCAGTATAAAATTAACTATTCTATGGAAGGCAACATTGAGGACAGGGAAGCTATAATGAGTGCAGTTATCTGCAAGATAACCAAGGGTGGCAGTGCTCACTGCCAGCCTTGTCATTTTCGCTTTCTAGTTTATAGGTGCTAACTTGGTGAGCGCTACATGGTACAATTATGGGTGTCAAGGTTTACCCTCAGTCAGCAGCTAAACCCAACACAATGACTTGCTCACTCACCTCCCCCCCACCGGGGAAGGGGATGAGAATAGCAGTAACAAAAACAAATGCCATCACTCTGGATGTCATCACATCATCTCCTTTCCCCCTCCCCACCCTCCCTGCTACTTTTTCCCTCAGCTTTGTGCTGGACATGATGCTGTGTGATCTGGGATATCTCCCAGCTGCGTCTCCTTCCAAGTCTGGTGCATCCCCAGCTGACTGGCTGGTGGGGTAGGGTGAGAAGCGAAAAGGTCTTGGCTCTGTGTAAGCACTGATCAGCAGTAAGGAAAACATCCCTGTGTTAGCAACATTGTTTCTGACACAAGTCCCAGGCACAGTCCATACTAGCTACTATGAAGAAAATTAGTTCTCTCACAGTGATGCTGGTTGCATATTTTTTTTAGATCCCCAAAGCATCCTAAAGTTCTGTCCAAAATGGAAATCTAAGTAGTAACAGTGCACTGGTTTTAGAAAATCCCAGCAGCTATTAGATGGTTGGCAATAGCTAAAGCTATGACTAGTATTTTATTGAGAGGCTTTGTTGGCCAGTACATAACGACTAATTCCCTCTACGCATTATGAAAAGAATCCTGGGGTCCTTAATTTCTCTTCGAAAGTCACTAAAGACAAGCAAAAGAGACCTTGTTTTAAGTACTTACCTGAAAGCCAGTACTTCTATCAGCACAGCAGAAGCTGTGCAACTTCCCCATGCTGTGTAGTGCACCAGCAGGAGCACTTTAAGCATACGCTTTTGTGAGGATTTCCACGTATGATTTCCTTCTAGTTCAGCCAGAGTGCTGACACCTCTGAGATGATGTTGCTGATTAAGTGCTTAATACATTCTGTATCCATACTGCCGGTGCTGCTGGATTCCTAATCCTGAAGAAGTGTGGTAAAGGAAACTTGCTTGAAAGACAGAGTCTTTCTCTCACAAACTTTTGTAGCATACTTATAGGGTTTGGATTTTTTTTTTTATGAATAATGGTATTTGCAGACTTCACTTAAACACACTTCATTCTGTCAACTTAGTGTGTGGAATACGATACTGAAAGAATGTTCAATCTGCATTACCAACCACAAAGCTGCCAAAATCATTATGTAAAAGAAGTGGCAGCATACTGTGGGGTTTTAAATTTTCTTCATGTGAAACCAGCAGAGTTTAAGGCAGATATGCTGTATGTGTTCAGAATACAAAGGGTTGAATACTTTCTGAATGACTAGATTGTGACACTGGAAAATGCCTTATCGAATGGGCGAGCATGTGATATTAGGTATTTCCCTAGGGGTTTTAAGAAGGTTGTGGTTTTCAGGGTGGTGGTTGACATGAGGCATATAGACAGGTAAAACTGCATTGTTTTGAATTGAAGGTTTGTTGTTTTATATTAAAGATACTTTGCTAGGAAGTTTACATGGGTCTGATAACAGCTGGGTTACTTCTGAAAGTCAGGATTAAAAACAATTGGGCAGAGTGCTTTTGAATGACACATCATTAAGAAATTACCATGATTTGATACTATTATTAATGTATACTATCTTCTTATGCCCTTAAATCTATTTGGAAACTGGTTAAACAGGCAGTATTTGTAGAAAATGGCTTGTGATTCAGTTATTACTGAATGCTTTATCAATTTTTTTAGCAGTTCTGTGTATGTGCATGTTACTCTAAGTAGATAATTTGCAGCTTAAAGAGACTGTGAAGCCTTGGATCAGTGTTTAAATTGAAAATAATTTTTTCTTCAGACAGCAGTAGGTGTCAGACCCTAATTTTAGGTGTACTGGAAGGTGATTTTGTGCTCAAATATTAGAGGCTTATGTTCTGAAAATACGTGTTAAGATTCTGAAGGTCTGGTCTATTTAGCAGCTGTGCTTTTCATCTGGATCAATGTATTCTGAGAACAGTGCCTAAGTGCTTTTTCATTTTACAGGAAATAAAATCTTTAATGAAAATCCTGTTAGTAACTATATAGCAAATAACAGCTGTTCACATTTACTGTTAAACTCTACAAATGAGAACTTGCAATCCAGTGGCAGTAAAAACAGAGCTCCTTTCTTATTGCTTCTTATTCTTACTTGAATAAGAAAATGAAGCTTCCAATGTGCTAATGCTCTTTGCCCTGCGCAGTGGATACTTGTTATCTCAGTGGTGTCTGAAATGTATGGTAAAGATAGCCTGCTTATCTTTATTGTGAGCCATACCATTTATGAGCTCTACTTGTGTGCTTTGCTCACTTTCATGCAGCAGAACTCCAAGAATAAAATGGTACCCCATTAAAGCATTCTTGGCAGCTTGTAATGGGCTTGAGAGAGTTGCTCAAAATACAGTCTGAACAGGAAATGGATATGTAAAGTGAGAAATAGCCTTAATTGTAAAAAGGTTTTAAGGAATGATCTTCTTGCTAGTAACTGCCTTATGATGTCAACATTGCAAATACCTGCTAACTCAATTTAGAAGTGCAATTAGTGAATTTGCAGATTTTTATGCTTTTTTTTAAAGCTGCAAACAAATACATTCTACTTTTGAGAGAAGTGTGCTGGGGGTGGAGGGGAGGGAGGGACATAGGTTAGTCAAGCCAAATCAGTTTTGAGCCTTGTCATAGAAGCCAGACTATGAGCTTAGTGTAATTCTTGCTTGCAGAGAAAAGTGCAGATGGCCACATGTGCAAATGCTTCTTAATGTGATATGAAGAAAATAGTTTTATTTTACTTATTGATTTAATATTGTTAGATTTGCTTTGTCACTGCTCATACATTTTAGCAGCCAGAGACCTGTCATATGAGGAAAGGCTGAGAGGACTGTATTTTTTCAGATCAGAGGGAAGACCTCAGGGAAGACCTTATAACCATGTTCCAGTATTTAAAGTGAAGCTGTAAAGAAGATAGAGGCTCTTTTTTTTACAAGGAGTTATATGTAAAAGACAAGGAGTAACGGGTACAAGTTACCACTGGAGACATACAAGAGGAAAATTTTTCACAGTGGGAACAATCAGCCATTGAAAGAATCTCTCCAGAGAAATGGTGGAGTCCCCAGTGCTGGACATGTCTAAGATTAGGCTGGACAGGGTGCTGAGACAGGTAGTCTAGGTCATGTTTTGCCTAAGCAGGTTGAACCAGATGACTACTGAGGTCCCTTCCAGCCTGATATTCTATTCTATGATGCAGTTTTCAGTCTAGGAAAAAAAAAGCAAATGGAGGATTTGGGAGGATGTGCACCAACATAGCTTGCTTTGGTGACTCTGAGGGCAAAATTTAGACTCTGCTACCCTTCTGCTTTGTAAATGCCAGAGCCCAATCCCTTGTTCCACTTAGGCTTACAGTGTTTTTTCAAAAGTTCCAATTCTGGAGGATATGAGAGGCATGTGATTCTTTGCTGTGGATAGTCCTTGGAAAGAAGCAGAGCAGAAGAAAGGAGAATATAAGGAGCTGGCTCGGGATGTGCAGGAAAAATTAAAAAATGGCATCTAAAAGTAAGAAGGTAGGTTTTGCTTTCAAGATGAAGTGTTATAGCTTTCTGGAGAAAGAGGAGCTGTTCTGCAGTGTTCTCAACTCCTTTCTGCAGTTCTAAAAGCATAGCAATGTAACAAGATAATTTCTAAGGTAATTTCAGTAGTGGAGTCAAGTGGGGATTAAGGCCTAGATAAAGCTAGCAGAAGCAGGGAACAAGGTAGAAGTGAATTTTGGCAACTTTTGTTTTGCTACGTTTTCAGTAATAGTGGCTACTTATGCTCAGCACCTCTTTTTGCTGGAAATAGCAAATAATTGCTTCTACATCTGGTGTCCGACAGATCTGGCTAGCTGGCAGGGAAACACCTCTTCATGGACTGAATGACCCTGTCCCCTTGGAGACTGAAGGTGGATGCTTGTTGTGTTGAAGGAGAGAAAATAACCTCCCTTGCTTTGTTAGAGGGGCTGGGAATGGCTCCAATATGCAACTACCAGTCTGGTCACGTTTGCTATATCGAGTCTCTACTGATCTGGAGTCACCAATAGTGCACCACGCTGCCCGGTCCATTCAGCTGCAACTACCAGTCCGACTGTGTTCGCTATATTGAACCTCTACTGGTTTGGATTCACCAATAGTGGCGACTGGCTACCAAAACAGTGCAGTTTATTGATTGCGATTGGCTACTGAAGCAATGCAATTTATTGAGGCAACAGATACAGGTGGATTGCTGGTGATAAATACTGTCTGCAAAAACACATGCAAATAATAGTTACATGAATACAAGCACTTGATAAAGTTAACGCAGCCTGGCCAACAAAATACAAAGATAACAGTGAAAAGTAACTACAGAGATTCTAAGTTTTCCCAGGGAAGCACTGGATACAGTGCAAGTCTCACCCATGGGCATCCCAATGGAGGGGGGGAAGAGGCCCAGCCTGTTGACCAGTCCCAGGAGTCCATTGATGTTATCTTCCTCAACTCGTCCACGATGGTATCTTCCCCAGTATCCCCTTCTTTCTTGGGTCATTTTATATTATTTTCACCTTCAAAGTGGAGCTTGAGTGACTCCAGTCATATGCACCTGTATCACTATGGTGCAAATATCTTGCTTCGCTTTAAAGGTATATGACACCAAAAATTCAGAATGCGTGCTCAGAGGTGGGTGGTCTCATTTTGCAGGGGGGTCACATTGGAGAAGGGAGTGTATTTTAACCTGTAAATGCATTATAATGGCATTATAGTGAAGCAAAGTTCACACAGAGGACGGCATTCTGTCAGAAGATGAGAGGCTGCTGGCTCAGGGTAGCAAGCATGCAGCTTTTTGGTTTCTTGTACCACCTAGTTCCCATCTTTTGCTGATGTTAGGACAAAGTGTGGCCACAAGACCTCCACCTTGCTCCACTCTCCGTCTGTGTTACCATGGGAACCGCTGTGGAGTGCACATTCCTGGTATATCAGGTGTGGCTGCATCTTGCCCCAAGAGGCCCTAAAAGTCTGTTTTTCCCTTATGTGTGGACAATGCTGCATTTCAAATGTAAGTTTGATTCCTAATTATTCCACATTTCCTAATTATCCCACAATGTTGCATCTGCTGAATAAAGGAACAAGGAGTATTCTGTGACTTTGTTCTTTAGCTAGTATTTCTCCTAGCTGGGGTAGTGGGAAGGCTTGCACACCATTACATGGCACTGGTTTGCCAAGAGTGGTTTTGTAAAATCCTGTCTTTGAAGTCTAATGAGGTTGGGGTGCTGCAGAATGGGGGAATTATATGTAGGAAAAGATCGTGTCCCTGGGCCTTGGCTGTGCTTGTATCAAGGGATACTTTTAAAGTTGTTGATGATCTGTCAGGCATCATGATGAGATGCAGAGTAAACCAGAATTTCTTTGATTTCTTCACTGGTAAGGTTATCTGTATGCATGCCAGTCTTGTTTTTCTGTTTTTAGCCTTGGGCTTTGTACAGCTATTGATTTTTTTTTTTTTTTTTTTCCTTTTTTTTTTTTTTTTGTATTGTTGTTACAACATTAATACATTAATGCTTATTCAGGTAAAGATACTTGTTATTTTCCCAAGAGAGCCTCACAATTCATTAGGAATGTGATGGGTTCCTGTGTGCTAGTAATGGCTGCATAATTCCAGCAAACAGGATGCCTTACAAACAGCAGGTTAGATAATCACAGCTAGATCCATGGTCTATTATAGCAATTCCTTTTCTTCTCCACTGCAGCTAGCATTAGTATTCAAAAGCTGAAAGCATGTTGGTGGAAAGCTACCTAAATATTTATGAACTATTGTTAGGGTCAGAGTAACAGGGGCAGCAAATGAAATTAAAGATTTACACCATGAAACAAACGAACTTATCAATCACTCTTTGCCAAGTTGCTTATGCTGTTTAAAGAAGAGATTTTCTCAGAAGGCTTTTTTTTTTTCTTAAGATGAATTTCAGCGTGAAGTTTCACTTCAATGTCTGCATTTTTTTCTTCCAACAAGATGAGTGGGTGGAGAAGACATTGCGCAACTGGCAAAGTTGGCTGTTGCATAGCTGGATTTTTTAAGAATGGTACTCCATGTCTTTTATCTGAGTATACCAAAGTTTTAAACTTGAGGGTCATGAATAACTCTGTATGAGGAAAGTAATATGAGGAGAGAAACTGAGATGCAGTAACCCAGAAAATTTGTATGTCAAGTCAGACTTTAGGATAGCAACCAAGAGTTGGACAGACTTTGCATTTAAACTTTGCAGTCAAACCTCAGGCTGGACAAGGAAGCTAGCTGTGCTGAGCAGTGAGTGAGATGAGATTGTTTTACATTTTTCTGGAGGGGCAAAAGCACCTGGATATCTTAGTATCTGCATTAAATGAGAAATGACACTCTTCTGTTTTGTGGGAGCATGACAGAACATATATTTGAAATGGAAATTGCCTTGCTTATTCAAATGAGAACCTCTGAACACAGAAGCTTTGCTTTCATTATTTTGATTAGAAGCTAAGTATTTTGCAGTAGCAAGCAGATAGGAAAAAAAATTGGAGGAGAAGAAAATATTTTTTTTTTCTACAAAATACTGCTGATTTTTTTGTGATTTTTTTTTTTTTTTTTTGTTTGTTTCAGTTTTGTTGTGGCTTTTTTTTTTGTGTGTGTGTTTTTTCTTGTGAGAAATTTAAGTGATTGTCTAGTAAGGCTCCACAAGGTAATAGCACAATTTGAATACATATGTACATAACCTAGAGAAAATGAACTTAACTGTAAGTGGCTTTAATAAACAGCATGCCAAGTTTTTCTCTTGGATTTTAGATATGGATTGCATAAGAAAAAAACACCAAGGAACTGACCTAGCATTAATGCATTTTCTAGTTTTCTCTTGAAGTAGTATTAAGTATTTAAGCAGAATTAGGTGGGGTATTTTATTTCAGTAGAACAATGATAAATAAATAAAAAAAAAACCCTAACTATTTTTGTAAAGTGCATGAAATGTGAAGAATGTCCTTTGGCTTGGCTAGGAAAATCCTAAGTTAGATTAGAACCTGTAAGAAGAAGTGTATAATGTTCTAGTTAAATATTGAAATAGCAGTTACTTTTCTGAAGTAGTGCATGTGCCAACCTCATGAAGTTCAACTAAGCCAAGTGCAAGGTCCAACACCTGAGTTGGGACAATCTCAGGCACAGCTACAGGTTGGGCATAGAAGAGATCCAGAGCAGCCTTGTGTAGAAGGACTTGGGGGTGTTGGTTGATGAGAAACTGAACATAAGCTGGCTTCAGTGTACTCTTGCAGCCCAGAAAGCCAACCGTATCCTGGGCTGTATCAAAAGGAGCGTGACCAGCAGGTTGAGGGAGGTGATCCTGCCCCTCTACTCTGCTCTCGTGAGACCTCACTTGGA
>JASSUY010009855.1:29201-42376 GCA_032466535.1 Forpus xanthops | reverse complement strand
TTCTTTCTTTTTTTTTTTTTTTTTGTAATTTTTATAATTACAGAAGAGGGAGTTGGATTAGAAATAGTCATTCCCCTGAGAAGTTGCACCTCCAGAATAATCTTGCACTGCAAAAAGAAACAAAAAACAAACAAAAAAAAAATAACCCAACCCTGAATGAGTGATAATTAACAGAGCTAGTTGACATGCTGTTCTTTAAAAGTTAAAGACATACGTCAGTTGGAGACAGGATATCAAATATCAGTAGGAAGAACAGCAGGAAACTTTTCCACTGGATGAAAGGGATAAAAAGAAGAAAACAAGCCCTGCTTGCGCTAAGAGCTGACTAAGCTCCTGACATACTCGAAGCACAGCCAATTGCAACAAATACCAGGGAAAACAGTATCTTCTAAGCAAAAATGCTGCTCACTTTGAAACTTAAAGATAAAATTGTGGATTTTCAGCCTAATATTGAGGCAGAAGATACATGGAACACAGTGAAACAAAATGTTGCAGTTGCAACCTGCTTGCAAAAGATTTGCTGCTGTACTCTGGGTGAAACTCAGCCCTCAGAGACTGTGGGCTGGGAAGGCCAGCTGACATAGAAATGCAAAATTCCAGGGTTCCACAAAGAATCAGAGGCATTATTCCTGTGGAGGGTGGAGGTAAATCTAGAATGAATATACTTTCCTTTTCACATGTTAAAAGCTTTGTGGAAACAAACCTGAAACTGGTGCATCTTCAAGTGTAAAGACTGCTGCACAAGCCAAACTATCTTACAGGAAACATGAGAAAGAAATGAAATTTAGGAGAGCTCCAAATAAGACATGATGCTCCTGTAGCAGCAGCTCTTGTTACCTTCTTCCTTCCTGCTTTTTGTAGGAGCTGGCAGGAGCCTGGGGAGCAATTCTCCCCTGTAGTCCTCTCTGCTTCCATGATTGTTGAGCCCTAAAACCCTATGGATGTAAAGACAGAGACTTTAACAAAGTTTGGTCCTTTCCCCTTCACATATTTGCTATCTTATTATACTGTATTTATTTTTTTATCATATTAGCATTTTACTTTTCCAATGGGAATGCATAACCTTATTATCCTGAAACTTGGAATGTAATTTAATTAATGTTCCAAGCTCTCTTAACAGAAATTCAAATGAAGCTGACTAATTCAGCAATTTCCCATGCTTAGCAACAGTTGCAAACAAAGAAGTCTGTAAAAAGATATTTCCAGCCTATGATTAAATATCAGGTTGTTCTGAGCTGTTCTTCTTTATGCCTACTGCACTTCTTTGGCAAGTACCCTAAGATTCAATGCCTCAGGAGTAAATAAAATCGGTAGGATAAATAATGAAATAAACCATACTGAAAACAGTAAAATCTGTAGGACTTTCAAAAGCAGCCCATGACAGTGACCTACAGCTTGTAGGTTCAAGAATGGAATATGAGTCTGCCCCTCTGAAAGTCAGATTTTGCTTCTCCACAACCCCCTTGAGAGCAGGTTCCAGGGTGGAACTACAGAGGTTGCAACCAGGCCCTGGGCACACCTACAGACTTTCACAGCCTGCCTGCCTGCATTCATGGCCTGCCTGCCCTGCTGCTTGGTGGGGATGGTGGGATAAGCCCTGCTTGCCTGCCACCCCAGGGGAGCACACAGAGCCCCCAGCCCCCCAGGACATTGCACCCCAAAAGGTGGATGGAATTTGCACCCTTGCTGAGTGAGTTGTGAGAGCAGTGAGGGAGCAGTGATCTGCTCTGAACTGTAATCCAAGCACAGGTGACTGTACAGACATACACAGCCTGTTTCACTTCATTTGGCTCCTAATGAAGTAAATGGTGGTGGTTTTCCTGGTGACGGCAATGGAAGCTGAACAGGCTGCTCAAAGGTCTGCTCCTTTGGCGTAAGTGATTTTAAGCAGGCTGGTATACCACAAAAGAAGGAGGAGATCACAAGGAAACAGTAATTGGCTAGAAACCAGAAAAATCCAAAAGGCAATGAAAAAAGAAAAAAACCAACCTCCAAACAAAACCCCCAAAAGAAAACCAACAAAAACAACAACAGGTAAAAAGCAGCATGTTTATTATAAAACAAATGGATTGCTTTGGAAAAAGAAAATGACTGCAGAGCCATGAGCTAAATTGGGGTGCCATTGCTTGTTACTTGGACAAAATGCATCTCTTTCATTAAAGAGCTAAATACTCCCCCTCTATCAGCTGGAAAGGACAAAAGCATGAGAACACTACATGAGAAACAAGGCAGGGGGATCAAAATATGTGATACCCATACACTCAGACTCTCAAGATAATTCTGTGCACATTTTTCAATTGTTTTAATTTAGTTCAGCTAAATCCTCCCCCTCTTTTTATGCTATAATATTGATTAGCGGTTTTGCTAGAGACTATAGAATGGCATTCTGATAGAACCTTAAAAATAGGAAAATAGTATTCTAGGCTTCTTTTACAAGCTTACAGAACATTTAAGTACACATTGTCTTTGTTCACAGAGTGTGTGAAATTGCTGAGGTTTATAATTTTTCTTCATAGGAGGATGTTTTATTAGTCAATAAAATGTTAGAAAACCTTAAATTTCCAAGGGACACAAAAGCCATTTAACTGTTCCTCTTATATTGCTGCAGGTGAATTTATTCTTGCATGCAAGGCATCCTGAAACCGCCTAAGCAGGCTTTCTTAGGGTTGTTATATACAGATGTATATTTGTTGCCCTTGAGAAAAACTCCAGGATATGGTAACTCATTGGACCTGTGTACAGTTCAAGTTTAGTCAAGGATAGTCAACTTTTAATTACTCTTCATATTTTGAAATACAGATACATCTATTGAAATGAATGCAGAAGCTGGCCTTAATTATGATTTTTTTTGCTGCTTTATTTAACTTGCATTTTTTGAGCAGTGTACTTAGTACTAAGACTTTATCTTCTTTCTTTATACCCAGTGGCTATAATGTTTTAGAAATAGCCCTAAACAAATACAGAGTTTAGCCCTACCAGTATGGAGAATTTGCAGAATTCCTTGCTGAGCTGCTCATTCTGATTTAGCACTTGCTTAAGCGTAAGCATGATTTTGGTACTACTGACGTAAGCAGGTTTTAATCAGGTTTTGTCTCTTCACTGAGCTGAGATTAAGTAACATACATATAGATTAATTAACATGCATGTTTAGGTATTTTGTTTAGCTTGCTTATTCTTCCTGCAGGACATGTAACTGGATAACTACCCATGGCATTTGAGCCTACAGTTCATGGACTAGGAGCCAGGGACAGCACAGAGGGAAGATAACTCTGCTTTCATCTGATGTGGCCTTGGAGGTAACCAAGCCTGTCGGCACTTCCACTAGAAACTTCTGAGGTTTACGAGCGAAATCCTGAAAAGCTGAAAGAGCTGGAAACCACTGAGCTATTTTCACACATAATCACATCTGTTGCCACACCACTTTACGCACTGCACCACTTCAATGTTGGCAAAAATAGGGGTTAGATAGTTAGGAACTAGGTTATCACATGGAATGTGTCAAATAAGTGTCGTTAATTGGCAGCCTACTAGAAAATTAAGGCAAAAAACTGCAGTGAGCATTGAAGCTTCTACTCTGCTATCGTATGTAGCTTTCAAAATATTCTTGAGAAAGCTATAATCTATTATTCTTGAAAGCAACTTGCACAAGAAAAGGTTTTTTTACCATTTCAACAACATACCAAGCCGTATCCATCTTGGAGAAATTTGTAAACTGTCAAGTTTTTTATAAAATGATCTATTTCAAGCTAGTCTTCACCAAGATTAAAATGAAATCTGTTTATAGAGTACAATAAACACATGACAGATCTATCAACTTTCTGTGTCGAGAGCTGTTGCTGGTAAATCAATATGGATGCTAGGGCACCACACACTTTAAAAATCGATGTAATAAATAAATAAAGAGTTGAATTACAGTTTAACACTGTGTGTACAGAGATGTGATTCATCTTGACACAAATAGTACATGCTGGATAATCAACAGAGATGACATTCTTTAAAGCACTGAAGAAAGCTTGCAATCAAAGGATTGGACTGGAAGTAAAAAATGATTTCCAAGCCTGCTACTAACTGGTCTAATAGCAGGTTTAACCTTCTGATGACTCAATTTTTGGATTTGTGAGATTAGAACAACAGAAAGTATTTTGAAACTCTCTGCTATGGAAAATGTTATTAAAATTAATCATGGCTATAAGATATACACTTCCCATTTATAATCACATTTATGCACTGAGTTCCTCTGAAGCAATTACTGAATTACTGGTTTGGAAAGCAGCCAGGAGAACTGCACCTGGGAAGTTAAAACTGGTTCTGAGCCTGATGTTGCTCTTTCCTTTGTGCTTTTCTTTTCTTTCTTTTTTTTTATTTTTTTAAGAGCTTAGCATCAAATGCTGACCTAAAATCAAGGTGAAAAATGTAGGAATAAATGAAATGGCACAACCTGGTTTCTGATTAGCACAAGAAGGAAAAAGAGAATGGCAGAGCAGTGAGGATAAGCAGGTCAAACAGGCTGCATAGTCAGTATACAAACATGGGAGAGATCTAAAGCACCCTGTTTTCTTCAGTTCAGTGTTGTGTACATCTACTGTCAGCCTTAGAATAATTTTAATTTAGCATGGTGTACCTACAAAAATATCAAGCATTAAGAGAAAACAATTTTTTTTTTTATTCCTGGGTCCTTACTTGGAGGTGACATCAGGTATTTCTAAGGACAAGTCTATTTGTAGCCTGTGAACAATTTATAGCCTGTGGGGAACCTACCGGAGTTCTTATTTCACAGTATGTAGAGTACAGGTGTCAGAAAGGGGGGAAAGACAAACAAAATAATTTTTTCAAAAAGGAAAGAAATACTATTGGAAACTTGAGAAAGAGACCCAGTCAGAAGGTATCTTCTGTGATTTGGTTAGGACACAGCAAATATTTGTAGGAAACAAAAAGTAAAAAGGTGTTGTGGTTTAAGGAAATAGAGTGAGTAGCTAGCTATAACTTTTATTGAACTGGTTTAAAACAGCAATTAAAAATTCCCAGTGCATCATGCAGACAAGCGAAAAGGATGTGTCTTTATACTATGATCACAAAGATGATGGCGCTACTGCCTACATATTATTGGTTCTTTCATCTATTTGATAAATATTTAATTGTCAGAAGTTCAGTTTCCTTCATTCCCAAATTATCCAAGCACCATGATTGTTCCAACTTCCCCCTTTTATGTTTAAAATATACCCACACCCAACTTCTGGAAATTTAGTTAGACTTGGGTAAGTTAGCAAGTCTTCCCAGAGTTAACAACTGAAAGCTTCTGGTAGGAGTATTATGATCAGCATCAACTTTTGACCAACAGTTCTTGTTGAAATAGGCATACGAAAGCTGAAGCATTCAACCTTTGGTATTTTATTTCAATAAAAATGTCACTTTGCCCTTTAATCCACAAGTAAGTCTTAGTTTATCATCTACCAAACTGCCTGTGCAGAAGCAGAGTGCACCATGTATCACATCCTTGATCACATAGAGTGATATCATGCTACTGTGGTAGTTCTAATTTACAGGACTGAACAATGTATAAAGGTGTACATAAATAATTTGTTTTTTCCCAAACAAAAAGAGAGTTTAACTTTCAAAATGTCCTTACTTTTTAAAGAAGAAAAAGTAGAGTGGGCTAATGGAAGAAATGGTTAGGTCTGATGAGGTGAGACGAAGAAAGATTTTAAGAGAGTGGTGAGTCAGTGTATGTAAAAGACAAATACAAAATCACAGGAAAGAGGGTCATTAAATTTTAAACAGGGAACAGAATTAAACAAAGGCAAGCTAAAAGCGTATCACCACTAGAAATACACTCAATCTTTAGATCTGGAAATTTATGACATTTGAAATTTGATTCAGACTTGTGTATTCTTACCCTTTTAATCCTTGATCAGGAAAGGTTATTAACTTAGTAATGTATTAACATACACTAGTAACACCAACCTGTAAACATTACAATTTCATTTAAAATTAAACTGAAGGAAATTTTGGTTTTTGGACTCTCACAGAGCTAAGAATCCTGGCTCTACAGGTTTTAACCACTTGGTCTGAACTGAAGTTCAGAGAGAAGTGGACACTAAGGTTAATGATCGTGAGAAATCACAGGAAATTAAAAACAAAAAAAAAAAAGGAAGAAAATTAGTTGTAAAATTGAGAGACTATTCCAAATGTGTAAACATAGCTGAAGGAAAAGGCATATAGGTGAGTGAATAAAGAAGAAATATACGGATGAGGCGAGGTGTTCAACGGGAACAATACAAATAGAAGTGATGATGCACTTAAATAGTGAGGTCCTGCAAAACCTTTCAGTGACAAGATGACAATGATTCTTGGTGAAAGACAAGACACATTCACAAATAGACAGTAGCGTGTGACACAATGGAAAGGTTATGAAAGCAATGCACTTCTGAAGAGTAACTTGTGTCAAGTAAATGTGAACTAAAGCTGTAGAACTAGCTGGTTCCCTCATGCATTGTTCATTTTGAGTGTGAATTACACCCCTTTCCTCTGGCCTGGGTCTATTTTAAAGTAACAGCTCTTTAGGGAAGCGACCAGCCATTATTCCGTTTGTGTAGCTCTTGTGTCTTAGCCTATCTTAATAAACTTGCTTTACAACACAGGAACTTCTTGAGACTTCTGCATTTCCTACGTGGGAAGATCAATAGAATGTGACAGGAGGCAGGTAACTGTAGGAATATTAGGGGTAACATTAAAATTTCTAAAAGAGGGAACATTTGTTCTCTTTTATATTTTATTTCTTTTTCTTCTTGGTTGGTTAAATGCTGTAGGCTCTTTTTTTTTTTTTTTTTCCTGAAAACAACTTCAAGGCAGCGAGTTTTTCAGCATAAAACAAAGAATTTAAGTGTTCTGTACTGCTCATGAAAAGGACGATCTCTACGAAGAGGCTTCGACCAGGGCGGGCGGTAGAGCAAGCCTTTCCCAGTGCCCCGAGGGACCACGAACGGTATCAAACGGCAACCGGCTGGAACTGGAGCAAGGTATGCACCCTGCAGGGGAGCGGGGGAAACAACGAAGGCTGGCACAGAAATTAAAGACAAAAATTAACCGCAGCAGATAACTCAAAGCCTGATTACAATCAGCCGCTCGCCCGGTGATTGACTGGGCGGTGCCGGCCGCATTCCTTCACGCCCAGCAAACCGGGGGGCCGCTCCCCCTCCAACGCTACAACGCGCTTTCATCCCCCCCCCCGCCCGCCGCAGCTGCCTCACAGCCGCGGGCTACCAGCGACCGGCGGGCAGGTGAGGGGCTCGGGGCAGGAGGAGGGCGGTCGCCGCCCAACCCCGCCCGCTGTCCCAGGCTGCTCCGCGCGGCAGCCGGGGGGAGGTGGAGCCGCTTTATCGAGAGCCCAAGTGGAAATTTCCCCCCTCAGTTGCCGAGTCCGCTGCGGAGGACGCACCAACAAGAGCTGCTTTGCCCTTGTTACCCTGTGTCGCCTCCTCTCTGCCCGCCTGCCGTTATGTCCAACTACATCCACGTCCCGCCCGGCTCACCGGAGGTGCCCAAGCTGGACATCACTGTCAGCGAGCGGGAGGGGCCCGGCTACCGCCAGGGCGCCCTGCAGCTCCTGCGCCGTCTGCGGCCCCACTGGAGACCCGAGGAGGTGACGCTGCAGGTACGGGGAGGCCGGGGCGCCGCGAGGCCCACGAGCGGGTCATGTGGCAGCCCCAGCTTGAGGAGGAAGGGAAGAGAGAGGAAGAGCGAGGGGAAGGAAGGGGGGAGGGCGGGCGGCCATTGTGCGGAGGAGCTGCCGCCTCGCTTCCTTCCCCTCCCCCTTCTTCGTCGCTCTCCGATCGCAGCCCCCTGCGCCGAGCCCCATTTGCCAGGCAGCCCGGCGGCGGGGCGCGCCGGCGCGGCAGCATCCCCTGCCCTCTCCTTGTACTCTTCCCCACGTCTCCCTTTCCTCTTCCTCCTTCCGACCCCTCCGCGCTGAAACTTGACTACCCTTGTTAGTGGAAGGCAGCTGTCTGTCCCCTGCTCTCGCCAGGCCGGGCCGCCGCTGGCCCGGGGGCTGAGGGTTGCGATATCGGCTGAGGGGGAGGAGGGGTAAGCTTCGCCCTCGGCGGGTCTGTGCCGAGCAGGGCGTGTTCGTAAGGCGGTGGGGGACTTCCTGCCTTCTCCTTGGGGCAGAGAAGGGCAGAGGCGGCCGGAGGAGGAGAGGGGGCCGGCGGCGGCTGCTGCCGCTGCTAGTGGTAACGGTCGCCGAGATAACGGCCGCGGGGCTGAGGCGCTTCCTTGGCGGGCTTTCCCGCGCCCTCGCAAGTAGTAAATAAATAAGTGTAAATATGGGCCTTGTATCCGCTGCTGGGTTTGGATTTAAGCTGTGGGTATCGGTATCGGCCTCCTTAACGTCTTTGCTCGCATCTCTTAGTCGTGACCGTGTGCAGGAGTATCACCGCTTAGTCTCTGGTTCTGTAGGTGAGCATTCTTTCGTATTTATGACGAGTCATCTGCTAGAGGATTGGCTGCTTTTGTGCTTCTAGAATATACTTAACCTGGCCCCATACAAGCCTTCAGTCAGTTTAACTTGCTAACGCAGCCTTTCGGTTGTAGGCTGTGTTTAGTTGAGCATTTTCTGTTCTTAAACTGTGTTATTCAGCAGTAACTAATAAGTAGAAGAGTCTTAAGTTAATGAAGTTCCTCTGAAGAGAGCTGCTGGCACTAATTTATATAGGAAAACCGAGCACATTGGGGTGGTAGCACAAGTACTTACTGAAATGTTCTGAAGTTTCTTGATAGGAAAAGGAACTTGACATGTAACAGTCCAGTTAGTATGACAATAAAGTTAATGAGGTTTTTCTAGGTAATTTCTTTGAAGGCTGATGCTGTAAGTTAAGCAGAGTCCCAACATCTTGATGTGCAGTAAAAATAGCTTTACAACAGGCAATAGTAAGGGTTGTTAGAATCAATAGAATGTCTCGAGTTGGAAGGGACCCATAAGGTTCTTTGAGTCCAACTCCCTGCTCTTTGCAGGACTACCTGAAGATATGCACATTTCTGTTTACTTCTCAGCTTAATAGTTTACTGTCATAGAGGAGTTCTAATAAATGAAACAAACACTTTCTCAAGGAGGGATAGCTCTAACATTTTGAGAAAGTTCTAGTAGGTTTAAGAAAAAAAAAAGCTGCTTCCTTCCTGTGGCACCTTCTTTGGAAGAAGCAATTAACAGAATGAAAACCACTGGTACCACTGGTGTGGAATAGGGTTTACTTTGGTAATGCAATGGTAAAGTACTAGACTACTGTTTGTGATTAGAGGATTCTGTCTAAAAATTGTCTGGGTGTTGTTTAAACCAGGTTATTTTATGACCAAAACTTTTCAACTCACTTAATTTCCTTTTGCTCCCTTTGAGCAGCAGAAGAGCATCCTGTTCATGAAGCTCATCAGTGGCCTGTTATTTTTAACTCTAGTCTGTGTTTAAACCACTGTGCATACATAACAAGCAAGAATTCATGTAGTTTGAAGCTAGCTGTATTATCGCCATTGCTGCTGCAATCTGTTACACAGGCTTGTTACACATGCATCAAGCAGCTTAATGCTGAAATGAAGGATGACTGTTTTTAAGAGGATCGAGTGAACAGAAGGTCTGCCTTGGAGTCCCCATACTGGAGAGGCATTTTTTTATGGGGAGATGAAAGTGTAAATCATTTATTACATGGAAATTATGCTTGGCTAATCTGAAACAGCAGCATCATAGCGAAGTAGACAAAGAACATTTGTAGGTGGAGCTAACTACTACTTCCTCTGTTGAACATCGCTGTTAGCTACCTTTGCACTTGGTACTTCTTGGGTCAAAACAATTCGTAAGAAGTTGAAGAGTCCAGAGTTTGACTTTAAAAAGTCAATTAACTTCTGTAAAAGTTTACTATCAAACTGCTTAGTCAGCTAAACAATTCTGTAACAGTGTAGTTCAGAAATTTTAGTTGTTAATCCTTGCTTCCTGTAAAATATCTGAAGTCATGAATATATTTCTGCATTTTAAATTATTTGCATCATAGCATAGAGCTAGCATAGAACATAAATGTATCACTTCAATTTTCATTGCATTATTTATCAGAAAGTCTATAGAATGTGTAAGCATTGTCAGTTATTTGCTGGATCACAAGCAGCTCTACTTTAGCTGCTCTGTCTGAAGTTATAGGCGGATGTTATCTCTACAGTACAGTACAAATATTCAAGTTATACATAGGTAAGGGGAAACAAGTTTTCATGACTGAATGCTGATCTTCATGTAGATACGTTATGCGTTTGTTGTCTGAGGAGGTGCGAAGCTGAGTAGAACTTATTTTCTAAGATTTTATTATACCTTATTGTTTATAGGGTGTTATATTTTCTAAGTCTTAAATTCTTGAGGATTGCTTTTGCTGCTTTACACTAATGCAAAGCAATATCGTTAAAACATTTTTTTTTTTTTTTTTTTTTTTTTTTTAGTATTCACTTTTGATTCTGATTTTAGTAATAAGATTGTAGAGTTGCTCAGGTTGGAAGGGATTTCTAGAGGCCTTTCTCCCGGTCTCCTGCTGAAGAGCTCATTGCTTGCTAAATCCAGAAGTGGGCTGAATTGTGACAGTGGACATGCCAATTTTTATATTGTGGACAACTCTTTTATTAATCAAATGTAAACATGTAATTGTTTAAACTCTTTGTTGGCTTTAAGAGGTTGTATCGCCATCCTGATGGAAAACAACTACAGTCACAGTTTGGAATTTGTTGCAGCTTGATCTGTTGCCTGTCTTAAGAACTTTCTGTTTTTCTTCTGGAGTTGTGTTTTGGAAGGAGCTGTATTTGCTTACAGTATGGGAAGCTTAGTTAACATTTCAGTAAGTGCAGATTTAGGAGTTTTTTATTCCATGACCTATTTTACATCTGGTAGATCTGGTCATAACAAAGGCTTTAGTAAGTTAATACATAATATCCTTTTTACAATGTAATGTTATGGTGCAGGAGAAAAAAGGCCTTGTATTTTTTTCCATTTTGAAGTAGTTTCTAACATTTATTTGAAGTTCTTACTGAGAATAATGGCTGCTTGTTTTCATTGGTAAAAAGGCTTAATATTAATAGTTTTAATTTAAGCCATTATTTGAGTAGACCAGCAGAGATATCAGAGATACAAAGTAGTAAAAATGATAACACTAGCAATCAGTGCTCTTGTCCTGACCCAAACTGGGAGAAGTTTGCAAAGAGATAAATTCTTTTAATAAGTTTCTGAATCCTACAAGCTGTGTTTATCTCCAGGTTAGTGTAATTAAGTGTGGGTTTTTATTCTCTGAAATAATTGGACCTTGCTTGCTTTGTGGTACTGTCTTTGTTGGCAACATGTGGGTCTTTGTCTTTATCAACACTTTGCATGACTTTAGTACTGTAGCATTTTTATAATTCTTTGCAAAAATTTGTTCCTATAGCTATGAAATGTGAAGGTATGAGACAGAGCCATGCTTATAAAGAATTGTACTTTCACCATCAAAACAACACCTTCCTCCCTCCCTCCCTCCACCTTTTTTTCTCTACATATACTAGATTAGTTTTTTAGCTTTTTTCCCTTTTTGCTTTTTCCTTCTTGACTTGCACTAACTAGCTTTTTCTCAGGCAGTATTTTCTAGCTGCTGTTCTAATTCCTTTGTGTTGATCCTGGTATTTTCTGTATAACAGACTGATTAGGTTCAGATTTCTGAACTAGTTAAAATATTTCATTTATTTAAACAGACTGAGTTGTGGGATTTGAAGCATTGAAATAATTGAGTGGAAACAGAAAATGTTTGTCTCTGGGAAGGAAACTAACTTACGTAGCTCAGTATCATTACATTTTTCAAGAATGTTTTTTAATTGCATACCTGCTATTTTAGAACATCACACTTTGAGGCAGTTGTGGAAGTAGTTAAGCATGTAAAGAGGAGGGAATGAATTCACTAGTTAACCTTCTGAGGAGCTAATCTAAGTGGAGAGGTGATGAGTGAAAGAAAGGGTAAGAGAAGATAAAGAGTTGCAGAATGAGCTGCATTGCTGATGTGTTGTGGAAGAAGAAACAAGTAATTTGAGATCTGCCTTGAATGCAGTGTTACTGGAGGTGGGAAGTGTAGGCAGTGTTAGGTATCATTGAAGGGTGGGTTGGTTTCTCCATTCTTACTAAACTGCTGTTGAAGTTTGGTAATCTCAATCCCTTGTAAAGGGTTGGTTTTGTGCTGTCAGTGGGTGGGGCAGCAGTTGTGCATCTAGTGATGTTTTCTGTAATCGATATGCCACATCACAGTGCATGGGGTAATCCAGTTGTGCATGAAATAGCTGTTTGCATTGGTGACTGGTTCTAATTGCAGAGAAATGATATTTGCTTAGGCACAGCTTGCATGTGACTATTTAATGGCATGTGTCTTATGCTGTGGACTTATAACATTGGAAAGGAAGGTAGCTAGGGAAGATGTTCTAGTTCCTGTTCCCTCATTACATGGCCATTTCAATTTTTCAGGGAGAGGAGCAGCAAATTAGTTAATTGATTTAGAATAACATATTCAAATCCATTTCTGTTAGCTTTCAAAATTTGGAAGAAGGACTTGGGGGTGCTGGTTGATGAGGAACTGAACATGAGCCAGCTGTGTGTGTTCACGGGCCAGAAATCTAAATATACTGGTCTTCATCAAAAGAAGAGTGACTAGCAGGTTGAAGGAGGTGATCCTGCCCCTGTAGTCTGCTTTTGTGAGGCGCTGCCTGGAGTACTGTGTGCAGTTTGCATCCCCAACATACGAAGGACATGGAGCTGCTGGAGCAAGTCCAGAGGAAGTCACAAAGATAATCAGGGGGCTAGGGCATCTCTGGAGACAGGCTGAGAGAGTTGAGCTTGTTTAGCCTTGAGAAGAGAAGGCTGCGTGAAGACCTCATAGCAGCCTTCCAGTATCTGAAGGAGGCCTACAAGGATGCTGCAGTGGGATTCTTCATCAGGGACTGTAGTGACAGGACTGGGGGTAATGAGTTTAAACAGGGAAAGTTCAGGTTTGTCATGGTTTGAGGCTCTCAAACTCATGCAGCTGCTCTCTCACTCACTTTTTCTTCCCTTCCCAGTCCCGGGGAGATGGGAAGGAGAATCAAAAGAATGCAACTCCCACAGGTTGAGGTAAGAACAGTTTAGTAACTAAGGTATAACACAAATC
>JASSUY010009855.1:0-29101 GCA_032466535.1 Forpus xanthops | reverse complement strand
GACGTGCTGTGGTATGGAATACCTCTTTGGTCAGTTTGGGTCAGGTGCCCTGTCTCTGCTTCCGCCCAGCTTCTTCCTGGCTCCCTTCCTCCCTGGCAGAGTGTGAAACTCAGAAAGTCCTTGGCCAGCCTAAACATTCTCAGTCATAACTATAAACACTGGTGTTATCAGCACTGTTCCCAAGCCGAAAATCCAAAACAGTGCTGCACCAGCTACCACTTAAAGAAGAAAGACAACTGCTGCTCCTGAACCCATGACAAGGTTAGATATAAGGAAGAAGCTCTTTATTGTGAGGATATTCAGGCACTGGAATGGGCTGACCAAAGAAGTGGTCAATTGCTCCGTCCCTGCAGTGTTCAAGGTCAGGTTGGACCGAGTCTTGAGCAACATGGTCTAGGGTGAGATAATCCCGGCCTATAGCAGGGGGATTAGAACTAAATGATCTTGAAGTCCTTTCAAACCCTAACTATTCCACGATTTATTTGTAGTTGTTTTCATCAGTATCAGAAAACCTGTAAAAGACCTAAAACACTGTAAAAGTCTTACTGAGTTATCTGATGATGTTTACTGTTTTCAGGTAGAAGAATGTTCTTCAGGAACAAGATGAAAAATATATAATTTGTGACTTTCTTCTGCCATTAGAGAGCTTTCTCTTCATGCATTTAGATTACAACTAGCAATTACAAGGTGCGACAGCTGTAGCATTTTATAAGAGACTATCAAATGTATTTCTAAATGGTATTTATGTTGAGAATATGGAGGATGTGAAACTTCAGTCAAGTTCTTAAGGGGAGAGGGAGTGCAACAAGGCAAAACAAAAAACCCAAACAAAAACAAACAAAAGAACCCCAACCAATCAAGCCCTCAAAACCAAACCCAAAACAAAAATAAACAAGAAACCTACACTATAAGAGCCCTTCTCCCTCACCCTTTCTCCCACCCTCACCACCCTGAGTTCTTCCTTGAAGAAGGAAGATGCCAAGATTGATGATTTGGTAGCCAAAACCATGCTGAAGTAGTACTATATAGCATAGGTAGTGGTGGTACTGCTTTCTCCATGCTGCTGTCATGGCAAGGCACCCTAAGAATTCATTAGGTAACTTCTAGTTCGGTCTATGGCCAAACTTGCCATAGAATGGTGTCATTTACTTACTGGCTCCCTGCTGCCTTTGGTACTTAGTGGTTTTTGTTCGTGGTCATCTGACCATGACCACCAAGTTCATGTAGACAATAGCTTTCCCCTGATCAGTGTAATGATCTAGAGGATATAGTTCCGGAGTCTGGAGACCTTTGAGTGATGTTCCTTGCAAGTCTTGCTGAATATGAGATTTTACCAAAGGCTGTAATTTTCTCCTAGTTGTACTTAAGCCTTCTGTTTATGAACATCTACAGAAAGACGAAATTGAGAAATAACTAGCTTTGTGTCAAGAAGTTAAATTCTTGAGAGATGTGTACTTGTGGATGTGCCTTTATGGATTATATTTTTCCAGGGGAAAAAAATGAAATTATATCTTGCAGTACAAACTTGAAATGTTGAGTGAGCATTAAAGAAGCATGTATTAAAAGTCTGTTCCTTTCTGGAGATCTTAATGTGCATTCTTGGGGGAGATTTAGACATTCCTACTTATTTATGTATGCTGAAACTTCATGTACCTATTCTGTTTCTACAGCAGTACAACACTGTCTTCTATAGTTCTACAGATGTGATAGCAGCCTGGAAGAAAAAAATCTGCTTGGTTTTACATCTCTCTTGTGGGATATGCCCTGTGATACTCCTGCCTGTTCGTGCTTATTACATGTGGTTGTAGTTTTGTTCTCATTCTTCTCATTCTTTTGCACACTTGAAACAACAGGGTCAGAGACAAGCTTTTCTTGAACCACTTGCTTATGAGATGGTAATGTATCCATTACATGCACTTCTCAGGGATATAATAATTTGATAGTTGCTGAAAAGAGTGCTTTTAGGGTAAATTGTGTCTCAAAGATGCTTCGTGTTCTGGTTGAGTTTTCTCTGCTTTTCCTGGGTTCACTTGGCCTGTCTTGTTTCTTACCATGTGCTGCTTTGCTTTCTAAGACTGCATTTGAGTGACTCAAGTTTATTTCTAGCTTTCTCGCTTTAAGTGTGTATTTCAGTAAGCAGTTTATGTTTGTTCCCAAGAGCTAGAAAGCTTGAACTTTCAGCTAGATCTGATTAGACTGATCCTGTATAAACACCGTTTTCAGAAATGTTCTCAGAATTTAGTTTAAGCTTTGTATTACCTCACCTGAAAGTACTTATTGCAATGTGCTTAAGTATGCAACACAATAATGAAGTTCTGACAGATTATGAAGGTGCCAGATCTTGCTTCTGGATTTTTTGTATTGCCTCGTGCTCTTGAGTTCTGTTAGCTATGCTTTTTAATTTATATCCAGAATTCTCTACCTCTCATTCATAACATTCTGTAGATTCTTCCATCTTTTTCTGTGTGGCCTTCAGAGTTTACTGATTATCTTATCCATTTCATCTGAGTCTGTTCTCTCCGCTGCTCAACTGGTGCTTTTGTTACAGAACTTGCGTTTCGCTCTGCTGCATCTCAAGTTATGTTTCAGGCAAGGCATTCTAAGTGTATTCTTTAAATGCTGTGGTAAAGGCATTCTGAGTAGGACGAAGTATTATGTTCTTTTACTGTTAGAAAACATTAGGTGTTTTCTTGTGGTGGAATATGGAATTTTTTTACTCTGAATAATGCTATTAGAAAAGTAAGCAAACTCTTCTGCCTTTGTAAAAAGCAGTAACTAGATTACTCCTGGGTGTAAATAATTACTTATAGCAGCATGCTACAAATAGATGCTTAGTAGAGTTGCTAAATTATCAGTTGAGGGAGTCCAATTTCCTTGTTATGAATTTCTTTTTATTAACACTAATGAGCTTTGTTTCAAGGAGGTAATAGACCTGTGCAGTATGACAAAAGTTGTACGGTGGCCAGAAGATTAACAGCATAAACAAGTCAAATTCTTAGTATTTCTTTGTATCAGCACCACTTAATGTCTGGATTGAGGCTTGGGGTTTTCTTTTGGTAGTATCACTATTTCTGATGGCCTTGGAGCCTTGTCTTTTTTATAATACAGTTTTGTATGGCAAGAAAAGCAAGCTTTATTAGGTGATTGTTTTATAACTAAAAAATAGTAGTTAGCGCAACTTCCAGTGATTTAAAATAGTCCTCTTGTGTGTTGGAAATTATTGCTTTTGTTTGTTGCTTTTACCCTGTGACAAAAGACAGATTTTTTCTTGTTTTTTAAGACCACACAGTGGTTTTGATCCTTCTTAATTCAGCAGAGATTTCACTTTTCACCCTGCGACAATAGGATAAGAGCTTTTTCTAATGTTACATTTCAGTTTTCCTTTAAGTATGGCGGACAAGGTACCATTGATAGCTCAACATAAATCACTTTTGCAAAATGCTCTTTAAAATTTTTAATTTATTAATTCTGGTTTTTTTTTTTATGCTGAAATATATAAGGACCAATACTTCTACATTGTTTTGCCATATTAAAGTCCTGTGTTGTGTTCTTGGCTCCTCGGTGGGAGAAATACGCCAACTCATTGGAGCATATCCAGCAAAGGGCCCTGAAGGGCATCTTTGCTGTGAGGAGAGGGTGGGACTGTTTCCCCTGGAACAGAGGGGACTTGCAGGGATCTTAGTATTTATAAATATGTGATGGGAGGGAGTGAAGAATAGGGAGCCAGACTCTTTTCAGTACCCAGTGACAGACAAGTTTCTGGATGTGGAATAAAATGCATGTGAAGTTCAATTTGAATGCAAGAAAACACTTTTTTTCCCCACTATGGGAGTGGTAAAATGGTGGAGCAGGTTGCCCAGACAGCTTGTAGAGTCTCTGGAATTCCTGGAGATGCTGGCCACAGTCCTGTGTGACTGGTTTTACTTGTATCTTCTTGAGAAGAGGATGACCTAGATGATTTACAGGAGGTTCCTTGTGATCTAAATAGCAATGCATTTACAAAGGGAAAGGTTATGAATGAATACATTGTACCATAAAGGTGTAATTTGTGGGTCGTACTTGAAAAGCATTTAAGTACTGTCCAAATTAGGTTAACACTGCTCAAGCACATCATCCCTCTCTTGATACAGCATGTGTATTGCTGCAACAGTACGCTTACGTACATGAAGAAAACTTAAAACATCTGTGATAAGTCTTAATCAAAAAAATAGAATAATGTGCTAAATTATATAATATTCTTACTTCCACTAATTAACTTTGTAACAGTTGCTATAAAGACAGTTTAGACAAGAGTCTTCATTACTTGTCTCTTACTCTGGGTTATTAGAATAATAGCTAGTAATAAAATGTATCCATTAATTATGAAGTCTTAATTTTGAGTCAGTCAAGGAGGCTTAGGAAGCAGGTTTATTTGAATTTATCGTTATCCTGTGTAGACGAAACTGACCTGATATGCTAAACCTGTATCTGTAAGATTGCGTGTTCATAGCCATTATAAGAAAATGGAGGACATTCATATTTTCTGCTATTATTTATCTTTCCTTAGGAACTTGAGCTGTAATTTGTGGTGACAACCAAATCTTCCCTAGTCCTTTTCTGCATTTATTGATGAGGTTTTTCACCTCATCACAAGAGGTGCTGAGAAAAGCATGATACAGTAGCTAAAACATAGCATC
Source organism: Forpus xanthops (assembly GCA_032466535.1). NCBI lineage: Eukaryota > Metazoa > Chordata > Aves > Psittaciformes > Psittacidae > Forpus > Forpus xanthops. The sequence continues at coordinate 24,425 of JASSUY010009855.1, read as the reverse complement.
TTCTGCTCTGAGCCAGCTTCTGAATATTTTTTTTTTTTTTTTTTTTTTAGGAATTAAAATTGCTTCTAGTGCTTGATTTGTTTAAACCTCTGTGATTTAGAGATGAGCTGGTAATTCTGTTTGAGTGACAGTACTGTACTTTAAAAAATAAAGTCTACTTCTCAGGAGGAGTAAAAATTTCTGAGTTTTGTTTTTAAAGAAAACAAAACACAAACATCCCCTCCCCCCTCAGCAAGAAGAAAAACCAAAAGACCCCAAGCAAACACCCAAATTGTCCAAGGTTCTAAGGAATGATACCTGTAGAGAAGTTGCCTGTTATTGTCATGTAGTTTTAATAAAGGCACTTCCTAAAGAATGGTGGTAAGTTAAGCTTGAAGGATGTCTACCCAAGGGAAAATTGCATATGTCTTAACTGTATGTTAACCAAGTTAAAGCTACTTCTTGGCTGTTCTAATGTAACGTCCTGAAAGGAGGTTTTGTGCATTGTGGGAATGTTTAATCTTTTTTAAATTAAGTTTTAATTAGGGTTTTGGGAGAAATGGAGTAGAAGAGGCATAAGTGTAAACGCTAAATTCAAATAGAACAGGATTACAGTTGCTGTGAGAACCTCAACTTTAAGTTGTTTACTTCTTATGTTCAAGACTGCAGGAGAATGTTCATCAATTATGAGTATTCTTGCTTGTGAAGCTTCTTCTCGGCTGAGGATCTTAATGGCTTGTCATTCAGTTACTTGCCTAATAGCTTGCATTAGTATGGGTACTGCTCAGCTAGCAAGTTCTTTAGTTCGGTCCGAGTTGACAGAGGGCAGAGAGTTTTAAAGTGCCAAACATCTGGGTTTTTTTTGAGCTGTACAGCTGTTCTGGATTGTAGTTTGAAATTAAGAGCTGCTGTGTTACCCGTGCAGGCATCAAGTGGAATTTCAAATGCCTGACTGCATGCAGCTGGGTGCATGAAGCCCAATAACTCAAGATCTAGCCTGATGTTTGGTAGAATCTCCAGGAGTTCAGCCTGTATAGCGTCTTCTTTTAGGCTTTATGTGTAAAAGGACAAGCAGCCGTCAAGGACTGAGGTATTTTTTGATCTGCTCCCCGCTTTCCTTAGCTGGGAACTTGTAGTATCCATACCTCCATTTTTTGAAAAGCAGTGAGTAGGTTGTCATTAGATATAAGCATAATACTGTATTCTGTAGAAAGTTGCTTCCTCTTCAGTATGTTTAGGCATCAATGACGAGACTGGTCAAAGTCCTGTAAATTGCAGGGCTTTAAAAATTTCATTTATGTACATCTTAATGATACAGACTTAAAATACTTTGAGTCTTTTAAATTATGTGTACCAGTTATGAAGTACAAAGTGAGGATGGGGGCCTTGTCAAATGCTTTCAAATTTGACATGGTGCTTGAGGCTGAAGGCTGGGGTCTTGAATTTTAAGTACTTTCTCAAAATTGTAGAGGAGCCAGGGTAACTTTAGAAATTATAGAATCATAGAATAGTTAAGGTTGGAAAGGACCTTAAGATAATCTAGTTCCAACCCCCCTGCCATGAGCAGGGGACACTTGACACTAAACCATGTCATCCAAGGCTCTGTCCAGCCTGACCTTGAACATCACCAGGGATGGAGAATTCACGGCTTCCTTGGGCTACCCATTTCAGTGCCGTACCACCCTTACAGTAAAGAACTTCTTTATATCCAATCTAAACTAACCCTGTTTAAGTTTTAATCTGGTACTCCTTGTCCTCTCACTACAGTCCCTAATGAAGAGTCTTCCCCTCCCAGGGTCCTTCTAGGCCCCCTTCAGATACTGGAGGGCTGCTATGAGGTCTTTTCCTCAGGGTGAACAGCCTAAACTTTCTCAGCCTATCTTCATATGGGGGGGTGCTCCAGTCCCTTGATCATTGTCGTGGCCGTCCTCTGCACTTACTCCAACAGTTCCATGTCTTTTTTTATGTCGAGGACACCAGAACTGCACACAATACTCCAAGTGAGGCCTCATAAAAGGGATCACCTCTTTTGACCTGCTGGTCATGCTCCTTTTGATGCAGCCCAGGATAGGGTTGTCTTTCTGGGTTGTGAGTGCACTCTGAAGCCAGCTCATGTTCGTTCTTTTGTTGACCAGCACCCCCAAGTCCTTCTCCTCAGGGCTGCTCTGAATCTCTTCTCTGCCCAACCTGTAGCTGTACCTGGGATTGCTCCCACCCAGGTGTAGGACCTTGCACTTGTCATAGTTAAACTTCATCAGGTTGGCATCAGCTCACCTCACAAGCATGTCAAGGTCCCTCTGGATGGCATTCCTTCCCTCCAGCCTATCAACCGAACCACACAGTTTGATGTCATCAGCTGAGGGCTCACTCAACCCTACTGTCCATGTCACTGATAAAGATGTTGAACAGATGTTGAATTGTTCTCAGTCGGTAGCTGAAACCTTGTGGGAATATGATAACCACCAAACTAGGAACTGTTTTGAACCTGCGCCTTGCTTTTTTAGAAGGAGTGAGTAGTTTAGAACTCCAGGAGTATCTTTTACTAACTGTGCACTGATCAGCAAATATGGAAATTTTGAAGTGCATCAAAATTATTTTTGATTTTGTATGCCTATATTTAAGACTTTCATACTGGTTTGTTGGGGGTTTGATTTACAACCATTTTAATACAATTTCAGAGTAGTGTGGAAATTCATTTTACAGTACTGAACTTTCAGTTTTGGCCTCTTATATGTAGTATTTCCATAGTTTGCTGTAGCATAGCTTTTGTTTTGTTTTGTTTTGTTTTTTTTTTTTCCTCTTTTCATGTGCTGTACCGTGTGCTTTATCAGGCATGGTAAAAATCCTTGCAATTCACCATATTTCTGTATAGTAAAGATTTCTTTTGTTAATGCTCAAACTAGTAAACATTTCCTTTGTGAACAAAGGAACAACACTGCATTGTTTTCCTGCACATTGAAAATACAGATTTAAGTTGCTTATGCATTATTTTTACTTTTCAGCTGTTCACAGATGGAATCACCAATAAATTAATTGGCTGCTACGTGGGTAACATAACAGATGACGTCGTTCTAGTTAGGATCTATGGAAATAAGACAGAGCTGTTGGTGGATCGAGATGAGGAAGTGAAGAGTTTCCGTGTGCTGCAGGCACATGGCTGTGCACCTCAACTATACTGTACTTTCAATAATGGCCTGTGCTATGAGTTCATGCAGGGTGAAGCACTGGATCCAGAGCATGTATGCAATCCAGATATTTTCAGGTAAGCTTTCTGTTTTTTAAAAATCTTAATTATTATGTCATTATTAAAGTTCTGTGATGCATTTATGGTGTTCTTTCAGGTCTAACGATCTCAAGTTTTATTAATAAGCTGGGGAAAAAACATGTAAGCCTGCATTAAGTTGATGCTTTACTCTTGACAGCTCACTGTCCTTATTTTAGTTATAATGGTATTTCAGTGCTAAACAAATGATCCTTGCTGCCTCTCCAGAAGACTATATACTCATTAGAGGTTTGCTTATTGTATTTAATATCTGCACATACCCATTATGGCGATCATTTAACATGGTGGAATTGCAGGGGGTGAACTTCACTAAGGCAAATACTTCTAGCTCTTTCTAAATACCTTCCTTTTGTGAATAGATTAATGAATTGTATGGAATACTATTTTAAAACTATTAGCAGTGAACAGAAAGTGCCAATGTCTTAAGATTTTAGTTTTAGCATGTATTCAATGTATTTAGTGTTTCCATGTATTCAGTATTGATGCTGGAATGTATTTGCCTAAGGATGGCAGCTAATTTGAGTAAATTCTTTTGAAGAAAAGCAAGTTAGAATAAACTGAAAATACAGGTGATATATATGTATGCTGTAGCAGGTCTCTGGTGCCTCTCTCAAGTAGCGCTGTTAATGACCTTTCCAGTCTTCAAAGGTGCTACTCTACAGCTGTACTGCTGTTCAGATTCCCTTGATGAATTTTTTCGTCTGTTAAACATGTTGTAGTTATTTTTCCTTGTTGATAGGGGAAAATACAGTAATGACTATCAGATTCACATTAAATACAATAATATGAACTTTTATTTTTTTAGACTCATTGCCAGACAGCTTGCTAAAATCCATACTATTCATGCACACAATGGATGGATCCCTAAATCTAATCTGTGGCTGAAGATGGGGAAATATTTTTCTCTCATACCTACAGAATTTGCAGATGAGGAAGTAAATAAAAGGTAGATATTTTATTATGTGCTTTCTTCACTTGCTCTTCTTTCTGATGAGGGGTAGAAGAATATTTAACAACATTATGTGGTAATGCAAACCGCTTAACTTTGTAAAAGTTGAATTTTGTCGTACTCTTATCTACTGAAGTCACTATATACATAAGTCAAATGATAAGGAGAGCCTTTAATTTGTGTATTGTGGATCTGTACTGGATCTGTACAGATAGCTCTTGGCTTGTTTGGACACTTACATGATGGTAGTTTTCTTTATTTTTTTTAAAGAGCCAATGTCAAATCATGTACGACTTAAGGCAGTTCTCTCAACAGTATTTAAGAGAGTCATTAGTCTCAGACTGAGACCTGTGTTCTGTGATAAACACCAGAATCATGTTTCCTGGAGCTGCAGTAGTACTAGTTGTTTCTTCTAACCTGTGCCTCTTAGCTATCCTGTATTTGTTTAGTTTATGAATTTGTCCAGAACATGGTGATGTAGAAGTAAAATTAATGAAAAGCTGTTTTCATCTCCCAGGCTCTGTTCCACAGGAGGAAAAGGCCATTCTAGATGCTTGCTCTCATTGAGTGTGAATAATTGTGTCATCTGAGTTCAAGGGTTTAATTACATTTTGGTTTTAGCATCCAATGTTGCTCTCGAGTTGTAAATAAAACTTTTTTTTTTTTTCCTTTGGAGCGTAACAAAATAAAAGTATTTATAAGGGTTGTAGTGTAAGTCCCTGGAAGATTGGGATGAGTGTAACCTTAATGAAATTTCTGTGCTGTAAGCTTGATTTGAAGACTGTTTCTCTGGGAATGGAGATCAAATGTTTAAGCTAAAACTGTGATGTGGAAATGTCTGTACACTTCATCAAACTTCATGTCACTCAGGAAGCAGATTCTAGCTTAAGAACATTCTTCGTGAAAGTGGAAATCTGGTATCAGCTTCTCTTCTCACTGAATTCTGCATTGTAATTAAAGAATGCTCTAGCAAAGTTGTCATTTCTTTTTGGAGGGGGTGTTTTTGTGTTTTTTTTTTTTTTTTAAACACCGTAAAACTCTTAAGAAAATGTCAGTTAGTTGAAAATCTAGAAGATAAAATGGCTGCTTTATCATACTGTATTAGTACTAACTGTGGTTAGAACTAAAAATGAAAGTTTCATTTCCTCTATATAAATACATATATTGCTTCCTGTTGTCTATTCTTGTCGAAGGAAGTAATGCAATGTGAGTAAGAAAGCTAATAAAATCCATGCTATAACCCCTTTAATCTTTACTCATTTAAAATGCACAGGATTGTTTTCAGGTTGTACTCCTGACTTTTTGTCAATGTTTACAGCACAGAATTTTCAGAGAGTTGGGGTTTTTAGTGGGAGGAAGAGGGAAATAATTGTCATTATTTGACTGCTGTTCTGCCAGGAGCAAGAGTGCTTGCTTTCAGAGAAAGTATATTGAATTCTTTTCATGTAGACTATTGTTGCAGATTAGTTATTTCATTACAAATGATTGGTGTGGAACAACTGTGCTAAATATTAAGTCTCAAATTTCTTATAACCAAAAAGGTTTCTAAGTGATGTTCCAAGTCCTCAAGTTCTTCAGGAAGAGATGTCCTGGATGAAGGAAAGACTGTCAAATTTAGGATCACCAGTGGTACTCTGTCACAATGACCTGTTGTGTAAGAATATTATTTACAACAAGAAAAGAGGTAGGTGTTGAACTAAACCGTAAGTAGTGAATGGCTTTGTTTATGCTGTAGTTTTATTTGCTACATCAGTGGTGTTGTTTTGTTGACCTGTTCAAATGAACTCAGTTTGAGCTTTTGAGACCCAATGTAATGGCAGTGGTATCTGCAAATGCTTAATTGACTAGTTCTCATCTAGGTTTTGTACAGAGGAATAATGTTGGCATTTCTTTTTTTTTTTTTTTTAATTAATTAATTAGTACCTAATCTGTCCGTCTGACTAGGCTTCAAAGTACATAATGTTCATGTTAATTTTATTCAAGTTGTGTAGTGTTTTTAGGAGGAAAAAGAATAATCATGCCAGCATAGAAAATAGCCTGGAGTCCTTATCTCCTTTAATACGTGCATTGTTCTGGTTTGTGACTGTGGGAAGACAGTTTCATAATGAAGTATCTTAATGATACTTAAAACTGTGTCATTGAACGTAGCATTATTTTCTGCATGAGGAACGTGGGCATCTTGAAGATTTCTTTTGTAATTATATACTTCATTTGAACAGTTGTAGGCAATACATGTCTTGGCAAAGATAATTACTTTTTTTTTAATCTAATAAACATAACTCATAATTCATTTTATTAAAATTGCTTTCATTATAATTTATGAAATTTCTGTATAAACTTGGTTTCTTTTATTTCTTTTAGTGGTTTGAGGTTCGGTTACTAAATGAATCTATTAAAGGCAAACTTGTGATAGTAAAATGGCCATTTTTCATTTTAAATGCACAACTTTCCTTCCATTTCAAATATCTGAGTTCAGCTGAGTGCCACAAATTTAACAAATTAGATCATGATTTTATTTTAAAGTGAGGATGCCATTCCTTCTAGTAGCTTCAAATTGGTTTGTGATGGTTTGGTTAAATTGTTGGTATGGAAGACCAAAGTGCATGAAGTAAATGACTAAATGGAACTAAAGTTTTCTCCATCAGTCGTCTTTGGTCTTCGACATCTTAAACTTATGCACCTTAAGTTTTAAATACAAACAAATACAGACATGCTGGAGTTGCTTCTAGTGTGCAAACTGGCTGTGTATGTATAACCAGTTTCTGCATCAAATAGCACTGAATACTGAATACATGTGAATTGAGGAAATAATCTCAGTGTTTTGTATACAGGTTTTCCTCTGTGTAATACCTCTTGTGGAGGGAGTTCTTAGAACTTCTAGTTTATAGGTGTATGCATATATATATATTTATATATGCAATGCATTAACATAACGCAAGCATATACAATGCTATTAACATAAATTTTAATTCTAAGATTTCAGTACCAAACTTCAGTGGGTTTACTTAGTTTCAGTGGTGGGTTATAGTTCTGCTTAAACAGGTGGGGGAAACATGGAAGGCAAAAAACCCATCAGTTTGTAGTCTTACACAAATTGGAGTTGCGATTTTGTAGTACTAAAAATGGTTTTGTTTTTGTTTGATTTTGCCTTTTTTTTTTTTTACTGTATTTTCTTTTTTCAGTACTGAAACTACCTTGAGTTTTAGCATTCCAGAGCAGACCCATTGGGAGAAAAGTTATATTTTGTAGTAATTTTTCCTAGTAAAACCATGCTGCAAAATAAAAAGTAGAAATTCCTTTAAAAGGTTCATATCATGATCAGTAGGCTTGAAGTTCTTACTTAAAAAACAAATGCTATATGCTTTTCTTTTTGTAAACAGAATGAAGGAAAAAAAAACAATGCCAGCAGTGCATCACTTATGAGCAATCCTACAGTAACAAGTGTGTGAGTGCGTAGTGTTTGGGGGCAGGGTGGGGAGGAGGGAGGTATTGAAACTGCTTTGGCTTCAAGCTGGTTATAAATAGTTTGGGGGGGGGAACTTGAAAATATGCAATATATCAAGCTTATGTTTGTTGCAAGTAATACTGTGTTGTAAAACTTCTGCCATCTTCATAGTAACCAAACCTCAATGCCATATATGAAAATAATATTTTTCATTTGAAAGCTGTTTCTTAATAGTGTACTTGTTACAGAGCAAAACAGAGTACCAGTCTTGGAGCATGATTTTTAGAAGTAGAAGCTTTTATTGGTACTAAATAATTTTACAGGACCACAAAATAGAATCTTTTAAAGATGTGCTTCATTAGGAATGGCATCAAACTGTATTAGGTAGTTAACAGCTTCAGTGGTGCTTTATTCTTGCTAAATTTGTTCTCCCATCTACAAAGGCTTCTGTGTATTAAAAAGACCTTGGTTATCCTAAAATGGGATTGAGAGACAGAAATAGTCTTTCAAAGATTAACTACTTTTTTTCTTTTTCTTCTCAGTAAAGTTCGTGCAAACCTGTCAGTGCTCATCTGTTTTTTCAGAAGCTGGCACAAACAAAAGAACTCCTATATTAGTTTTAGAAACAGTGTATTTATCATGTTGTTTGTGAATGCTTGATTTGAATGTTTGGGGGGTGGAGGGGGTGTGTTTAAGATGCAGGTACTATCAACAGATACTAACACTCCTGTACAGTATAGTTAGAATGATTATGGCTTGTCCCAGTGCTTTGCTTTAGACTTTTTCTCTGCACTAATCTTAAGTTTTCAGGCTTGAAAGAAAAATCAGTTGTGCCACATACTCTTCTTACGAAGAATTGGTCTCGGGCTCTAAAATTTTATTTATGGGACTGGAATAGCATGTTGAGCGCTACCTTCATTTAGTGGAGTTTCACTCATCTGATTTCAATTTGGTCATGCTGTGGCTGAGAACTGTGTCTTGCTGTTTTGTTAATGTCTGTTTTCAGTCACTCAGGATATGAAAATTTGCGAGTGTTATTTTATGTAATTTACAATTATCAGTATAATCTGCTCTTTGAAGGATATAACTTGGAGATTCATGTTGGGTTTAATTACAATTTTGACATCAAGACAGTCAAAATATGCTTGGTACTTTTTACTGCTGATTTATAGACATTATGTTCTGATGCTCTTAAAGTTTGGGTTGTTTTTTTTTCAGTGTGACCTGAGGGTTTCCAGAAATAACTACTATTTTAAGAGTATTCAAATACTTATTATTCAGTAAGACCAAGTGTCAGAATTTTTGTCTGTGTATATGTATGCTCTTTTTTAATGTATTAAAATTACCTGCCAGGAAGTTAAGTGTGAAGGTAGATGGCTAGTTTTGTTATGTTTATTCCCTCTGCCTACCCAATGTTTTCTATGATCTTTGGTAGGAGTCTGTGGGTGCTCAGTGCTTCTGAAGACTGAGGTATGTTTAAGGCTTCTGGTTTTGATCTAAAAACCTGTTTTGTTTTGCAAAGCTAAAGTGGGTGTTTAGACCTAAAACTGTTATTTGGGTATATGACCCATTTGTGAATTTTCACATATGTTCATAGCATAGATCTTTATCTTTACTGAAGCTGTTTTCTAGGGCCCCAGTGGCTCATCTGATGAACAGGATGGGAGAGAACTCAGGATACGTCGTTCTGCTGTGGTAACTACAGCTAGGACTTGCACGTTGAAAGTGTTTATCTTGCTTAAATCATTGGAAGTGAAGAGCAGCCAGAAGGTGTCATTATCTTTACATGGATTTTGTAGATTACATTGCATGCTGCCTACACTAGGAGACCTCTGGAAGGAAGGGAACATGTTTCAACTAGAAATACTCAGTACTTTTGCTGTCTCTAGTCCTATTGATAACAGTAGCTTCTTCAGAGAGATCACAGAGCTCAGGTTTAAATCATGTCTCACTTCAGTAAGACACAAATGCACTTAGAATAGTGTCTTGTTGGTCTGTGTGCTTCTGGTGATACGGTGGGATGTACAAGTTCTGTAATAGAAACCTCAAAACAAAAGCTAGCTGCTTAACTACTAGTCTAAGCCTTATCTTTCAGGAGTGGCTTTTCTATGTTAAATTGTATATCTTAAATCACAGTTTAATCTTTTAACTGTATTTAATCTCAAAAATAATCTCTAATACCCTGGATATTTAAACAATATGAAGCTGCTTCCGCTTCTAAGATGAGATAGCTGGGACATGTATGCATTATGCTTTTATGAAGTAAACTATATATTATAAAGTAGCAAACTTTAAAGTTTTTGCCTTCTTTATTTCACAGATAGAACTGTGCTTTTTTATTTTGAGCCTTCATGTAAAATATAAGGTTGAGTTCCACAGTAGCACAAATCAAAAAGAGTCAAAATGCAGGACTTCTCACTCAACTTTTGTCATGTTGAATGAGTTTGCCAGATTTTCTTCATCTGCTGCAGATTAGGCATGCCACTGTTAACTGCCTTGGGGAGCCATGTGCTGTGCTACTTGTGCACTGGCTGAAGGCTTATCCTATCACTTTTTCAGATGCATTTGTTTTTCCATAGGAGAGTGCCTAGTAACAACATCACCTGTATCTCATTGGATTCAGTTTCTTATTGTATGTAATATCATATCTGGAAGTAAGTTTTAAATGTTACCTGTACCTAAAAATAGCACATAAGTATGTTCAGGATAAAATTTGCACGTGAAGTATTTTTTTCTTGTGTTCATTTTTTTGAAGTAGACTTTTACCTGCTGTGTTTGTGAGGGAGGAAGAAAAAAAACCCTTGTAAATGCAATCAATATCAAATATTTGGGGGTTCACGAGATCAGTAGTGTAACAGAATATTGACGAGGGTTGGGCTTGTAGCTTACAGGAGTTTCTTCTTAGAAGCAGTGCTGAGGAACCAGTGATAAGCACAAGCATATGGATGTCAAGCAGTGGCAGAAGTTCAGCTGTGATGTTATTCTAAGATCTTGTTGCAGCTCCTGTAAAATTTCTTGTCCCTTTAGTTTTGGAAAACCTAAATTTTGCATTGCCAACAGGATTTCCCTGGGAGGAGCTTGCCACTTTCCAGGTCCCTTTCATGTTGGCTTATTAGAACCTAAAAGGTTTAACCTTATAACCTTAGTAAGCAATCCTCCTTTACTGTGTAAGGGGAAACTCTGACTTGGGAGGATTGTGATTGAGGTTTTTTTTTTTTTTTGTGTTGTGGGCTTTCACTTCTATTATAAGTGCTTAGGTGAGAAGATTTATCCATCTGGAAAACGTTAGTGTGTTAGTATTTCAAATATAGTAAAGATGAACTGTGTAGGAAGGAACACTTTTAACAAAGTTGTTCTGTGATAACTCGGTCAGCACATTTATTTGGCAAAAAAAAGGTATGATATGTGTGATACCCGTAAACCTTAAGGAGATGGCAGCATGTTAGATGCTTAGAATTCTTAGTGTAGGAAACATGTAACATTACAATTACTTTTTTTTTTTTTTAACCTGGAATTCTGAAAGGCAGCATTTTTTTAAGTCATGCTAAGAAGATTGTTCATTGTTAATAGGAAGAATATGGCTTTATTAAGTAAATATATAGGTAGTTTTCAAAAGAATGGGTACAGGGAGGGAGAAAGGTGCAACTGTAAAAATGGCCCATTTCAGCATAGCAGTTGGAAATGTAAGATTTTGCATTGTAATGTTCTAATGCAGAGAGCTCTTATGTTAACTCATTGCTTCCTTTTCTGATGTTTTTAATGATTTTGTTGGTTTCCTCTCAAATACAAGAGCTGTAGTTTTACCTAATTTATCTTGTTAATGTTTTGACTGTTACATGTGCTGTAAACATTCTTGAGCAGCTTCAGTGCTGTATTACCCTGAGTGAAGCATTTGCCTCAGCTTCACTTACAGGTAAATGTAGTTTGTAAACATTTGGGGCTGTTTGCTGCTTTAACAGCCCTTATTTACACAAGAGTACGTAGTTTCATAGTTTTGAGGACTTCAGGAGCCTGGTGGTTTCTTCAGAGTAGCTTGTCAGCTAAAAAAATCAATGATTTAAGAATAGTCTTGCTTTGTAAGTGTGGCTGGAGAAAGCAGGAAATATCAATATGTTAAAGGAAATACCAGCATGGTGCAACGTTTTAGTCCACTGTGGTTGCAGACTTTCGTGAGAATAAACAGGACTGTTCTTTTAAGTCGGGAAAAATTGATCTGCTATTTCTACATAAAATAGAGGATCCTTTACTGTATTTCTTAATTTGAAGGTAGAGGATGCCCTCATGTGGTAGAAGTTAAAATTGAAACTCTACTATTCAGAGTTAAAAACCAGAACTATAAGCTCTACGTAATTATTTGAGAGCTTTCTTGAGTGAATATTCATGGGAATCTGGTAATATAAAAATCACAGCCTTACCCTGGAATGTCTCAGTGCACACAACTGGGCACAAGCATGGGTGTGTTCTGGTTTTCTTCAAAACTTCAAAGGACACCAAAGGAGTAGGGCTGTGACTTCATTTGACATGGGCTCTGATGTTATTGCTGTTGTGTCTCACATAGGTGATGTGCAGTTCATAGACTATGAGTACTCTGGATACAACTACCTGGCTTATGACATTGGAAATCACTTCAATGAATTTGCAGGTAAAAAGTGGATTTCTGAGGTAAAGGTAAACTGGCTTCATAAAAAAAAAAAAATCCAAAAACAAACAAAAAAACTTAATCAGACAATAAACAAACCAAGAACTGAAACAAAACCCAAACAGAAACCCCACCAACAAACCCTCCTTCTTGCACATTTGCTTTTTCTCTATCTAGATACATGTTGGTATCAAGATATATTAATATTTCATCTTGCAGGCCAGTTATTCCCTTCCTTTGCAGCGCTACTGAGGTAGAAATAGGAATATCATGTCCTAGGTTTATTTAGTAGATACAGAACTCACAGCCTTGGCAATATCCCTCTATGAAATGACACAGCAGAGATGGCCTGCTATAATGAAATACTGTGAATGCATCCCTTGCAGCAGTAGTGTATATTGAGAATATGCTGTGTGGTTCCACAGTTGCAAATGTCAGGCTCATGTGGCCTTTTCCTTGGCTATGAAGAACAGTTGTGCTTCATCTCTGCTACTCACTATGCATCCAGTAAAAATCAGATTATTAATTTTCTTTTTTTTAAAGCGAAATTTAAGTGGATATGGTGCAGTGAAGACTTTAGATAAGAGAGAATTGCGCTACTTTAGATAAGAGAGAATTGCGCTGTTCATAAAAGTAAGACTTAAGAAGAATTTCAGGTCCTCTGGGAATCATAGCTAATGGGAGTGAACTCTGATCCAGGTTTGACTTGTGGCAAGACTCTGTATGGTCTGTGACTATCTCTAGTATAGAAAGAAAAATAGGTCGGAAGGAGTGCATAAGGAGATAAAACTTCTATCACGCTAATAGTTTGTGAAGGAGAGGTAGACATCTAATACATTTTTCTCAAATATGAACTTAGTTGGTGACAGCATGTATACATCTGCATTCATCCTGGGATATTATTGCGTACAGGTCTCTTTTTCTATGAAATGTAATTTGTCTGATATGTTTGGGGTAACTTTTGTTTCATAATGCAGATACTTCTTGTTGAGGTTTCTTTCAAGGCCAGACTCACTGAATCTCTAAATAGACTATGTATGTGGCTGAAAACATACAGCACAAATCTTTGTTATGTTGAATGCTCTGATTTGTGTGTAAGAAATTCTTGCCAACATGTAACTGATAGTCAGATCACAGTGAAAATATTTATGCTTATCCATATCAGTCTGTCTGTGTTGGGGCTGGGGAAGGGGGAAGTAGTCCAGTAATATGATTGTAATCGCATTACTGAGAAACCGTAAGGTTCTAATAGGTATTTTTTCTTTAGGAGTAAATGAGGTAGACTACAGCCTTTATCCTAGCAGAAAATTACAGGAACAATGGCTCAGATCTTACCTTGAGGCCTACAAAGAATATAAAGGGTTTGGCACAGAAGTCAGTGAAAAAGAAGTAGAGGTCTTGTATGTCCAAGTCAATCAGTTTGCACTGGTAAGTAACAAACACTTGATTAGAATATATTTAATATTATACAGAAGACTGCTATTCAATGAGCAAATGTAATTTCCAGTTTCTTATTCTGAGTGCTGTGTCATGTAAAGGAAAAGCTTTCTTAGCCTGTTCTGTTTAAAGTTTCTGCTATATTTGTTAAAAATTATCTGTAGAATATTCCTAGTGAAAGAGCCAGTGAGCATTCAAAAAATGAGATGTGCTTTTATTGAGTATTTCCATTGGCTGGCTGTTGGTCTGGCAAGTTCCCTGAGTTGGCTAGAGCTTACAGCCTTTTTTCTTGACAGAGCAAGGTAGTGCTTCATAAAGACCTATGAATTTCCCACCTTTAAAAAGCCTTTCTAAATAAGATAAAAATTTGGTAAACTAGGATATATTGTGTTCAAACTGCATTTTCTTTTTTAAATACAGATAATTAGATCACCCTAAAGTCTTTCAGTACTGCCATAACTTCCCTTGCCTGCAGCGTCTTGGCAAGCAGGGAGCTGTTTTCAGACTTTGTTTTGAATGCCTTTCTGATTTAAATTGTAGCGAAGTGTTTCTGCAGTTCCCCAGAAGTCAGATGGGCATAGCACTGGGTCTTTGAATGTCCCAATTATGTATACTGTTAGAAGCAGTCTTTTATTTCATTTTTTCCCCCTCAGTTTCCATCTCTGATTTCTGAAGATACTTTACAGGTTTACATTATTTTTCTTGTCTTCCATCTAGCCTTGATCTTGTTTTGCTGGGAGGATGTGATGGGAAATGTTACAGCAAAAGTGTCTGTTAGCCAGTAGCTACATCGCTTTCTCCTGAAGAGTAACAGGAGGACTGAGACTAAGAAGCCAATCTAGCCTTGTTTCAGTCCTCTAACTAATCCAGACACACCGTTGCTACTGTATTGCATTCAGTTTTCCGGTGAATGCTAATGGTTGCAGTGAGGAAATGCAGTTCACATTCTAGGAAGATAATTATTAAACAAGTCCTTAAAAATACTAGCTTGCTTGCTGCTGCTCTTTAAAAGTATCAACTGTTACAGTTGAATTCAGCTGTCCCATTCATTTAGGAAAATTAGATAAGCTATTAAGTAGGTTGGTGGTCTGTTAAAAAATATGTAGCGTTGTTTTGTCAGTTGTGAACTATGATCACACTACTGTTCAAGAGGATGAAGTTGTATTTAGAGAACAGTTTAAGACCTGCCTTTGGACCACACATGATGTACAAATACTGCCAAGTATTCTTGTGTCAGTTAATGTGGAAGCTTTTTTAAGAGAAAATGCAAATTTAACTGAATGGATGCTGGTGTAAGATGCCAAACTGCTTGTGGTCAGGTGAAGAATTTCTACAGGTACAGAATAGATTCATGTGTACACACAGTAGTTGATAATTTAAGGTGTTTCCAGGTGTGTGTGCATGCGTCTTCCACACTTTTAGTAACGTGTTAACATGCAAGCTTCAGGAATCAATTTAGATAATTACTGTAAGCAGCTGTTTACTGAACAGAAGTCTGAGGTATATCATTTGTAACCTGGGTGGCCCAGAAACATCTTCCACAAGGAGACTATCAAGCCATTGTGTGTATTTATTCATCTGAAGTATACTAACAAACATGTTAATATAATTTAAGTTTTCAATCTGAAACTGAGCGTAGGCCTCCAGACTACTTATCTGGACTCATAACGGAAGTAAGTTTGGAACAGATGAGAAATGTGTGATGTAAATGCTGATGAGTCAGAAGCTGTCTTACAGATCATATCTCTCTTTGTCTAAGTCAGTAGTGAAAGTGAGTAGTAGTTATAATGGCCTAAGGGTTGTAATCAAAGATTCAAAAGGAATTTCATATTCACACTAGAGCTGAATAAATGTCAAATAATGTATATTTAATTAGAAGCAGAAGAAATTGTAGCTACATTTGTTTTTTCTAATGTAGTGTATATAGTTGTACCATAGCCTACTTAATGTTGCATTTATGAAACAGGTCATCAAGTCATTTTCCTGAAAATGATGCATGGAGAGTCAGGAGGCCAATGGACTTAGTCCTCTGATTGCCAGTAATTAATTCTGTAATACTTTGACAATCTCTTTGGTCAAGAAGTATCAAAAAAACTTTACAAAAAGATTGGGTTTTGACACTTCTTTTATAGGTAATTTTCTCTCAGTGTGAGAATATGTTTACAGGTTGGATTTTAATAGCATCTTTCATGAATGTTTTTTTTATTTCAGGCTTCCCACTTCTTCTGGGGTCTGTGGGCTTTAATTCAAGCCAAATATTCCACCATTGACTTTGATTTTCTAGGGTAAGTGTGCTTCCTATGTATAACCATAGAATACTTGAGGTTGGGAGGTACGTGTGGGGCTGCCTAGTCCAGCACTCCAGCTATCATAAGCCATAAGGTCTGAGGAACAGACTTGATCAATGTAACGTACTATAACTCTTAATTTTAAGAGAAAACAAGACAGTAAAAGCTAGCTGTGTTTTTTGTCACTGAAAGTTCTCTAAATTAGTATGTGCCCCTAGGTTACAAGACATGGTGTAGGAAGGCAAGGGACATACTGGAGGAGTAAATACTTTGCAGCATTGAGCATTATTTGTTGGAGAGACAAAAGTGTAAAAGCAAAGTGGTCAGTGTGCTGTCCCATTACAGAAACAAGACCTATGTTTCCAACTGCGAGAGTCAAGAAACAGGGCTCTTGAACAAAAGAGCTCATCTGTCTACTTCTTATTGCCTGGAGTATTGATCTTGGAAATGTTAAATATTTTTTAAAGAGTCTTTACAATGCCAGTGAATGTGAAGCTTTGCTTTGTGTGATGCTGGCTAATGATGTTAGCCATTAGGTAGATGTGTGTCTTGGGCATTTTTTTAAATGGTCTTTCATGGCCACAAGTGGAAGGATTCATCTCTCTACTGCATGCTGGGCAAGGTGATAAGATAAATGATTTAGCTTGGTTTAAGATCCCACTTCAGAATTTTTTGCACTGACTAACCCGGTTTATTAGGCTTAGTTGTGCTATTTTGTAACTAGGACAAATGTGAATTTGTTCTTAGGATCAGTTCTTCTCAAGTAGAAGTACTTGTCACCGCTAGATGGCAAAACAACCCAAGCTAAAGCACAGGTGGTAGAGCCCAAAAACTTGTCTGTTTAAAGTCTTATTTTTTTTTTATTTTTTTTATTTTTTTTTTTTTTTTTTTTGCAAAAATCAAGATCAGAATTATTTGGAGTTGCAGTTGTCAGTTGTTGAACAGTCTGTTTAGAACTATTAAACAGGAAAGCACTACCTTTGATAGCCCTGGCACAGCATCTGCTTTGCAAACTGCAGCAATGTGGACTGAGGGGTGGTGATGAGGAAATGCCATAATATGGTTGGTGTTCTTTCTTCCTTTAACAGCTGCTAAAGGTAACTGTTGGAAACAGTGTGTACTGGGTGCTAGGTGGACTCTGACTAGTTCTAGCTATCATGGCTGTTTTCATGTAAGGAATTACCTGATCTTAACTTCAAATCTCTCTCCCTTTAAATAGGTATGCGATTGTTCGCTTTAACCAGTATTTCAAAATGAAGCTGGAGGTCATGACGTTAACTCTTCCTGAATAATGAAGAGGAAGAAACTTACCAAGTGGATAGAGAACCCCTGAATCTTTTCTAAGAACAGATACTGGAAAAAAAGCTAAACATTTGTTGAAGTCCTGTTAATGCTCACTTGGTGTTTTTTGCTTTATAAATAATGCCTCTAAACAGTCTTTCAATGTTAAATTTAATATGAAGAACATACGTACTGCTGTTGATATAGAATGGATTAGAAACTTGCTAGATCTATAAAAAGTTGTAGAAATGGCAATTTAATTCTTTGTAATTTAACATGTTGTATGTGAATTATTTATTATAAGTTTAACATGATTCCTTTGCTGCTTTCATCAGTTTTTTTGGTAAGAGTTGGGTGCAGACAGTGACATTGTTCCAAAGGGTTCATTTAACAGCTTTTATTTTATTGAAATTGTGTTAACTTATATTAAAGAAAACATGGTCAGAGAATATTAACCTTTTAGATGTGTACAGGCAAAATGAGTGGTGATAGACTTGAGATCACCACTGTGGTGTAACTAGGGAGAAAGGTGAGAATTACCTTTTTTTTGTTTTCGACCTTTTTTTCACTTTTTTTTTTTCCCTGAAGAAAATCTTAGCTTTCCATATGATGGTACTTTTCTTCTGTATGGAATTAATGAGTTTGCTGAAATGATAAATAGCATTTGAGCCTTTTCCATTCTTTTTCCTTCTAAGATGTAGAAATGCTAAAGTTCTGTGGCTTTTTCTTTTTTTGAGGATATGTACCATCATAGTGTTAATGGCCAATGTACTGTCTCTAACTTTTGTGGGAAAGCTGCTTGCTTATTAAATGTACTTTCAAAGCAAAAGACCACTATCCCAAACCTATTGCATTTTGAAACCTGATTCTAAATTTGAGTGCTATTCTGGTATCTGTATTTGATGTGCTTCAGCAGTATCTTGTAAAATGGACTATTGAACTAAAGACTAATGAACAGAGGACCTGTTGCACTGGGGAACAAGACTCTTAGGTTTACAGTTGTATACTATTGACATCCTTTTGATTTGTCACCTTCTAGCCTTGGATTCTCGTCTTAAATACTTGGTCCTGTAATTGCAGATTCTGGTATTTCTGGGGTTTCTTTTTCTTGGTGGATTGTTTCTTGTTTGTTTGTTGTGTTTTTTTTTTTTTTTTTTTTTTATTCTTACCTGGGGCAACAAATTAACATTTAATTATCCATCTTGAATGATAATCTGGAAAAGTTCATGACTTGAACAATGAGGCTTTGATCATCACAGATTTTGTTTCTTAAAGCTATTATACCAAGAATGGTCTGGATTGCAAGATGTGAATTGAAAAGAAAGCGTTTACCTAACAAAATAATGTTTAAGTTTGCATGAAAAAGAGGCTTTAAATCTGGAAAAGGGGGATGGGTGGGCAGGGGAAGAAACTCACAACAATAAAATAGGACCCAACAAGGCAGTGTGGAGTTGGGCAGGCATGTAGTCAACTCTGATTAAACTCTGAAAAGCTTTGCACTTTGGTCACATAAGTGCCCACATGTACAAAGTCTGTGTGTGTGCATATACAGGTGCAAACACAAACTTACCTGAGAAGTAAATATTATGGGGAGTCTGTTGTACAGACCCCAGCAAAGATATTTATTCCAAATTGCTTTATGGCACACTGCTGTGTGTGTATGTGTATATATGTGTATCCATATGTACACGTATATATACACATGTGCTTTGCAAAAGCTTGGATTGATTCAGGACAAAAAATTAATGTGAATGAAAAATTTTCACCTTGAAAAGACCATTTTGAATGGCATTCTGTTATTTTACAAAAGCAAGGTTTGGAACTTTTTTATTCTTGTTTATATTCATCTCTGAATGTTTCCTTTTTTTTTTAATTTCCTTCACTCAAAACCTTAAAAATCCTAATACAGTGGGAGAACTGGGATTTTATTTCTTTTTTCCTGTTTTTGTAACTTGAAATTCTGTAACCATTTTCAGTAGCAGTTACTAGCTGGAGGCTACTATACTGGATAAATTTTCTTGGTAGTTAAATAGAAGCAAATAGCTAAAATAGACACAGTTTCCTTTGTAGCAGTTTTCAAGGATGTTGCTAGAGCTCATGAAGGCACTGAAAACTTTAATTTTCTGTACTTCCTCCCTGTTGATATTATCCATGTATGTTGGGTAGTACCCTGCGGTCTTGGTAATTCTTTTAAGTTCGGCAAGATCTGCTTTGGAAGTAAGATTGGTAAAGATATTTGAACTCCTATTATTTTCTTCAAGTGGTAGCTTTATTTCTGACAGTGTTGCTTTGTATTTGTGAAATATTTGAAAAAGGCTGTGAAATTCACTTGGTCCTGAGAAGTCCAACACTTGACAGCTCCTAACTTTCCCAACAGTTAGCAGAACACATTCACTTTTTAGGTACCAGTACTGTTTAAGTTGGGCGTTAGTGTAATTTTTTTCAATAGTATTTTTGTTAGTATAGCTGAAGTAGCAATAACTGTAGGAGTGGAAGCTTGCTTCTGCAGAGCCAAAGTTCTTCACGAGTGCAGCTCAATCTCCTTGTGGAATGAATTTCCACTGAATCTCATAAAAGCACTTTGAAGTAGATAGTAAATACTGCAAGCTTTTCCTGAGCCACTTCAAAGAAGCACAAGGGTTATCACAGGTTACAGTGGTTGACTTTGCAGTACTGATAGAGGCTTTCATTTTGCATGTTGAAATTCATTTTACGCACTGAAATGCTGCTTTGCATCAGCTTTCTTTCAAGACAAGTACAGATTAAAATAATTCCTGTTCTGAGGAAATACTGTAAAACATTTTACAAAATGAAATGCTAGTTACCTTGAACCTTTTTCCACATCGGTTTGAGCCAGTAGCACTCGGGTGTTCTCACTTGCTAAGGGATATCTCCCAGATGTGTTAAGTTTGAAGCAGTAGTTGCGGTAGCATCACAGATCATAAGGTAGCTTGAAACTGTGAATACAGGACATTCTGAATGTAAGTTAGGTACTAGAGCACCGAACTAGAGAACATGTACTTGTTTCAATTAATTTGTCTTTTCAATAGCAGTGTTAAGATACTTCAAATGACTGAGCTCTAGAAACATCCTGTAGTAGTTTTGACTGTGACTTGCCAAGAAGATACTCTGTTGCCTTTATGTTAAGCTAAGGGCTTGAATGCCGAAATTAATAATCCTTACTGTAGTTAAACCTATATTGTAAATATGAAGAGGATTATTAGTAAGGGCATTCTTGCATAAATAGCATCAAGTCAATAGACCATAGTGGCCTGGTTGCTTTTGTAAAGCAGAATAGTGTGAATTTTTTTCTTCTCATTTCTGCAGTCAGATCTGGCTAATCCATGGCGAATTTCTTAGGTCACCAAAGCATTAAAGATTTCTGGACGATAACTGGCCTTTTGTCACATAACGTTGAATTCCTTCATTGACACTTTCTGTTTTGCGTTTTAAAAACTTCCGAAAATTTGCATTAACCAGGTCTGACTGTATATGTATATACAACAGTGTAAATAACCATTTGTAAATTAGTGTGAATTGTACTGTATCTTGCATTTATGGATGTGTATTGCATCGTATTCTCTCCTATTTTGTAGAAATCCTGATGTAAAGAAGAAATCTAACTGTGTGTGAACTTCTTTCGTTAAATTGACCTGTAACAGAGCATAATAGTTTTATCTTAAGGTATCCATTTATAGCCTTGGGCATCCAATGTCTTTTTCTCTTCCCTGTTAGCTTTTTTTGTCATCTTGCTCTTGGGAATGATTCTGGGAATAAAGGAATTCATGCAGTACTAAGATGAAGAGAAAGTCTGTTGTAATGGGCAAAACTATGTGTCAGAGGTCTGTGTAGTACCTGTGGTGTAGGGAAAGCTGTTAAATTTGTTTACTTAAACTTCCAAAAATTTCCTATACATTCTTGAATGCTGGTGACTTCTAAGCATGAGCATGTTGAGTTGAGTGCATTCCCACAGTGACAGGAATTTAGTTGTGATAGAAGTTCCCCAACTTAAAAGATTTTTGGTGGCTATAGCCTTATAACAGTACTAGTTGTTAACTTGTAAATGTTAATGGTAAATGCCCAGATCACAATAATAGTTCTGCCATGTTTTCTTCCACACGAAGCTTATTGGTAGCCCCTTTTGACTGAAACATAACTGAGATATTTTTCCTCTGTGCTACTCCCTCCTCCTCCTCCCTGTGCCCATGCCCCTCTTTGTTAGGGGAGACATGGATACAAAAGCTTCCTTTCCATATGTAATTGTCACTATTTCCTTTCTGTTTAAAGCTGTTCTGTTTTGTCAGTACCTGACTTCTCATCAGAATTTATTTTCTGTAGGAAGTCCCTTTCTGAAGAGGCCTTTAATCTTGAAAGCACAGACATAATGAAGTGTAGTTTTTCCTAAATTCCTAACTTTATTTAATTACTATTGCCTTTCACAGTCCATTTTGAAGTCCGTAGGGTCTTTCAATCTCCTAGTTTATTCTTGTCACTGCTGTATTTAATAACTGCTGGAAAATACTGGTGTGCAAGTCTCATTGTGTGTCTGACAGATGGATTTTGAGCACCCTGTCAGCTTTACCTGCACTGGATGACGGGTATGCATGCTTATCAATGTTGATGTTTTAAGTTACTAGGGTTCTGGGAAGTAAGTTTATTAAATGAGTATTTGTCAAGAGGAAGAATGGGCTCAGTAAGTATAAGTAAAAAGAAATAATTCATATGGAAATTCAAGCTTAAAATTTCTGATGTAGCAAGGTGTTGGATACGCTTATTTGCATGGCTTATGGATGGGAGCAAATTGCAAAGGGTAATGTTTGTTTCAAAGTGAAGTTCAGATTTTTTTTTTTTTTTTTAAAGCCTTTGGTGTCTAACAACAGCTTACCGAATACTCTTTTGTTATTCCTCCCAAAAAGAAGTCTTCAAGCTAATTTTGATAACTGATTAAATGAGTTTGCTCCGTAACCCAGTGGAATGCGATGTCTTGCTTGAGATACTCCTTGCAGTTTGCAGAGGAGGTTTGCCACATCTCGCCTGTGTTTGAGGTAGTGGCTAGTTTTGTTTTTTCTCCATGGTTTTGTATTGGTTACTGTATTCTTGAACGCCTTCCAAGGTGTGCTGCATTACTAAACCACTGGAGTTATGCTGTCTCCTGTGACCTCTTCCACGCCATGCAGGTTGTAACTGTAGTAGTAGAACAGAAGCATTTGATCAGGCCTTGAGGTAATGCAAGGCTGATGTTGAGCAGACTTGCAGCTGATACTTACATCTTCCTCCTGGTGCCCATTTTATTTCTGTAGTCTGGAAGTTGATTGTCTTTATCAGTTGTAAAAGCTAATAAAAGCCAAAAAAAACTGTGATTTTTCTATACAGTAGGATTTCTGTTAGCCAGCCACACAACTTTAAAGAAGAATGTTCTTGGCAGTGAGAAACCACGCAAATCCATATGAACATGTTGGATAGAACCAAACATTGTGGCTTAAAGTCCTCTGGGGTGTTTGTACATGCCAGTTGCGTGGAGGTGCTCCATCTAAGTGATGGGATGAGACACTAGAAAAAGCCTTGTGTATTTTTAAGAGACTCTTCCAGTTTGGTCTGACCTGTAGAGATAAGGTATGTGATTAGGAAACCAGTCAACCTGAAGGGAGAGGGAGGAAATATTCCAAAAGATTATTTAAGACCCCAGAACTCTTATGTAGTTAATTTGCAGCCCCGTGTGCGTTGGGGTTTTTCTGTGCATTAGTGGTGGTCTGCACCACTGTCGCTGATAAAGGGTTTTATTGTGAAACATCAGAAAACTGACTGGAATGGCCCTGAGGCCCATTATGACCCTAGAACAGGTGCCAGACTACACCAGATTACGCAACTTCTGGTTTGAGATTTTACATCAGCTGTTTCTATAGCTGCCTAAAATTGTTGAGCTGCTGTCTTTAAGTTCCCCGTGGTGTGGAACTTAATTCATGGACTTCCCAATTGGGTTTGATGTGATGTTGATAGAGATAATGGAGAAAAAACTCAGTGGAAATAAGTCGAGTGAACACTTGGAAAGGAAACAAGTTACTTGAAATGTATCAAACTTTGAAGATAAATCCTGAAATAGCTTCATAACATAAATAACTTCATAAATGAGAAATAACCTCAGGTACTGCACCAGCCTGGTTTTGTGGTATTGCAGCTGCATTTTTCCTGTGTTAAATGTCTTTTTTCCCCACATAATGATCCCTGGAAAGCACAAGGTTGAGAGAGACCATGGAAGAGAAACTTAAAAAATACTGTATAAAATGCAGTGTGAACTGGAAAAAAGACTTTGTTTCTATGGTTTTGGTAGTAGTATTTCTTAAGTGTTGTCAGAAAACGGTAGGTGTCATGTCTCCAGTGTGTGGAAGATTATAATTTTTTTTGTAGAAATATTCCTTTTAACATTTTATATCTCAAATGCAGTCTGTGGTAGTTAATGATGTTGCTTTGTACACAAGTGCTTTGAATAGTCACAGCACCAAGAATGTATCCAATCTTTCTTAAAAGTAACTTAAAAGTTAGATTGATAGGTTCTGTCTCAAGCCTCTTGATCCAACTTCTAAAACCCTTTACTTGCAGAAACAGGGCCATAGCATATTAGGGATATATTCTCTTTTGTGTAATTTCTTTTGTCACTGCCTGTTTTTCAGTGTTCTAAACATGAGTCCATTTATGTCATGTGAAAAAATTAGCTCAATTTACAAGTAAGTGTTTGTATCTTCCAGCACTGTCATTACCCAAAAAGTCCCCATTACCCTTCTTGTATGTTGTGAAGTTTAGATGCATCATTTATCCATTGGAGTGAAATTGTGTTTCTTTTGAACTAAATGTTCTTGAAGCTATTATAAGGCCTTCTACCACTGATTAAATGAAGTAATGTACCTTTCAAAGAGATTTATATTGTGTAAATAATTTCAAACTGCAACAATAAAGTTTGTTTCTAACTGCACCATTAGCATATATTGTGATTATTTGGCTTCTCTCAGGCTTGAAAGCACCTAAGAGAATCATAGAATAGTTAAGGTTGGGAAGGACCTTAAGATCATCTAGTTCCAACCCCCCTGCTATGGGCAGGGACACCTCCCACTAAACCATGTCACCCAAGG